>PVIW01002647.1:0-141123 GCA_004026585.1 Noctilio leporinus
AAAATTAAAAAAAAAAAAAAAAAAAAAGAAATGCAAGCCCTGGCTGGTAGCACAGTGGATAAGGCGCTGGCCTGTAAACTCAGAGGTCGCTGGTTCGATTCCCCAGCCAGGGCACATAACCAGGTTGCAAGCCAGGTCTCCAGCCAGATCTGTAGCTGGAGGCAGATGAAAGGCAACCATATACAGATGTTTCTCTCCCTTTCTGCCTCTCTCCCTTCCCCTATCTCTAAAAATAATAAACAAGATCTTAAAAAAAATGCAGGAATTGGCTGCCACCTAGACTCTCCAGGAATTGATTTATTATTATTTAAATTTCATAAGAACATATAAATATAGAAGAGACAGTATATCTGGAAAAATTGAGCAAAGGACCAATGCTGTGAGTTTTTAAAAATTTTTTATCGTGTAGCATTTTTGAATAGATAAAATTTTTAGCCACTTAAAATATTTCACGACACCTGAGAATTGATACATTGTTGAATAAGATAGGGATAAGATGACATGGATCTGATTCCTAACTCTGATATTAAACATTTGTCTTGTCTCTGATATGTTTCACATATTTAGAAAAAGTGAATGAGAATATATGACTAGAGTTCGCCAATTGAAAGGCATTACAAAATGTTAGCTATTATTGGAACTTGGGGATGGTCAACAATGTTTTACATAAGCAATTACCCCCAAACGTAGTGGTATAAAAAACTTATCATTTACTTGCTCATATTTTCATGGCTCAGGAATTTGGAAGTGGCCTGACTAGGTAGCTATTGTGCAGTTGTGATCATATGTTGGCTGTGCTGTAATCATTTAAGAGCTTGCTGGTTGAATGTTTAAGATGACTCATTCCTTACACTGGGAGTTGATGCTGATGTAAGCTAGGACCATGGCTGGGGCTGTGGTAAGAGCTTCTTTATTCCCCTCCTCTAGCATGGTGATTCCAGGGTAGTCATTTATATATAAAGACTGAATTCCCCTAGAATGAGTATTCCAAGAGAACCGGATGGACACTTCATCGTCTTTCTTTGCCTAGTTTTGGAAGTCAAGCTAGAATCACTTTCCCTGTATCCCATGGTTATAAGCAAGTCACTTACATTTAAGGAGTAGGGATAGACTCCTATTTTTCTACGGGAGTCTATCACAAACCAACATGTTTTTAAACCACCTCTTGATATTAGAAAATTCAGGGTAGAGAAATTAAAGGAGCATGTTTTAGAAAATGAATTGGAACATTTGTTTACAAATCCTTTTAAGAACATTTTCTTGTTTCTAATTCTGTTCTGTACCAACATCATTGTTTTAGTGGTTTGGTGATAGTTGGGGGGGCTGTCCCCAATTTTTATAGAGATCAATCTAGCTCTGTATGAAAATTTTTTATGTTCTGTTTTTAGCAGGGATGACCTATCCCTGAATATCTTCTTTGTCACTTAACAGGATGCACAATTTCATTCTGTAGTTTCATTTAATTTGTTTATTTGGAAGTCTGTGCTTTTGCCATCTTCAGGAATTGTCTAATCAATAGGCAAAAACAGTCCTAACCCTTGGGCAGTTGAATAACCTTATGACTTGATGCTATTATTAGCATGTTTCTTGCCAATTATCTTAGCAGATGATTAGGCTTTATTCAGGCGTCCCAATTGGGGATTTTCCCAGCCTGTTTTGTGGTGGTCCCTCAGGTACCTCACTTAAATTTTCTCTGTAAGTTGATTGTCAGGTGCTGCTTACTCTTCCAGAGAAGGATTAGTTTATTTGCATCCATATGTGCTTTGTCATGTAGAAGGATTGGCAGGGAAAATTACTGGTGGCACAGGTTCCCCCACTCCCCCGCCATGCTCCCCATGTGAAGCCAAGCCTCTCTTTGTGAAGTCCAGTGGGCATGTTTTGAATAGACTGCCTGCCAAAGAGAAAGCTCTGCTGTTACAGTGTTCCCAGGAAAAACAAATCTTTTTTGTAAGAGGCTCAGAATTTCCAGAATTGGTTTAAGGAAGCTGAAGGAAGTGATGGTTCTTGGGAGAAAGATGTCAAAGTGTGTATTTCATAGAAGGCCCAGGAAAATACAGCCAGCATGTCTTCTAGTGACATGACATCTGAGGCATAGTGTTTTTGTGATTGTTGTTTTTATTATTGTTGTATTAAATCCATCTTCTTCAGTCAGCTTCTTTGTTAGAGCTTTTCTAATTCTTGAGAGCTCCTTCCTCAGGGACCCACGAGACAGTAGATTGTCATGGCACCTTGGAAACTACACATCTCCTGCCATGAGCTGGCTGGGAAAATTTCTACAATATTAGAAGGGAGAGATTTCAGGACATAGATGCTTTCACAAAACTATGTATACTGTTGGTTGCCTTATATCAATTAGCAGAAATGTTCACAATGGCCCTCTCTAACATTACTTCCTAACTAAGATGAAAAGTCAGTAACTATGGTGTAAAAGGTTCAGGCATAAAACAGTATCAGGCTTGACTTAAAATTCTTCTAATTCTTGGATGTGGCTTCTAGGACAAGTCATGAAAAAGCTCCAAGCCTTGGTGCCTTCAACTATAAGTTGGAGATGATATTTTAATGATTTATAGGATCATTGTCAACATTCAGTGACATGCGGTGCTCAGTGGTCAAATGAATGCTGGTGAATCAACTAGCCATATGATCACATGATCCCAGATATGTCAGAAGAAGAGGTTGGGAATGATCATTATTATCTGACTCAGTGGAAATGTTCAATTAAATCTTTGTTGTTTAGACTAAATGAAATTAACAGTGTTACTTTTTTTTAAATTTAATTTTATTGTTGTTGTATTATATCCATCCCGTTTTTACTCCCCTCTGTCCCCTTCCCCACCTATCTACTCCCTGCCAAAGTCAATCAGACTTGCCCATGTCCATGGTTCTTCCATACTAGTTCCTTGACTAAACTGCTTCCCTTCTTTGCCTTCTTCTCCCCTCCCCCCTCCCCAACAGTGTTACTTTTTAAACATCAATGTAATTAATCTGAGAACAATTTGTATTCCTTGTTGGATTAGACAAGACTTGGTCAGGAGAAAGGATATTAGTATAGGTATGCCAAACTGGAAGGGATCATATACAGGGGATTAGAGGTTTCCAAAATAAATGGACAGTCTGGTGGGGAGGGAGATGTCTTTAGTAAGTTCAAAAATTTGAAGATACTGCTCCCAATGAATTCATTTGCCTATGGCCCTGAAGTGGGTGGTGATATGCAGAAGGACATTCTGAAAGGCTTGGCATATTGTCACATCTGCCATTTGCTGAAACCCTGGCACTGTCCATCATTGCTTCATGAGAATCATTGGCTGTTTCTTTTCACCTTGCAAATCTCTGTGAATGTCCCTTACTTGGTTCAGAGGGCAAAGGAATTGATAAACATTCTTTGGAAAGATTTTGTATGTAGCTTACTATCTGTTTGAAAATAACTGTAAACTTGAATGCGCTATATTACAAATATTTTTCCAAAAAGCAGCTCTTTGCACCAGAAGGTACAGCCTTTAAAAGAATTCAACAGGAAAATCGTATTGATTCAGAAAACAGGTTGATACAAATTCAGTTTTGACTCCCCAAATGGTTGCTTTGTAGCTGATATCGAGCCGCTATCCAGAGCTTTGCTTCAGCGGTTGTTGTTGTGGAAGCACCATGGGCTCATAGGGCCAAGCTGCTTGTCTCTTCTGAAGGGTGGATTCTTTGGGTCTATAGCTGTTGGCCTCCGCTTTTACAGAAAAATTGTTAGGCAATCAGCTTTGAGCTAATAACTGAAATCCAGCAGGCTTGTGAACTACTTGCTTCTCAATCCTTGTTGGTAGTTTGAGAACAATTCATTAAAAATAAAATTCTACCACTTCAGATCATTTTTCAGTGTAGGAAGTGCACCCTGTATATGGGGAACAGGGAGGTAAGACACAGAATGGATAGATATTCTCTTTTTAATTTTGATGAAAAAGACTTTCTTATTTTACTTGTATTAAGCTTTGCGGATTAGGAAGATGAATGTTTTAAGGATAGGAGCCCTTTGTGGAAAATTTTGTACCCATGTTTAGATCAAGTGCCCTCCTTTTTGAGCAACCCAGAGTGCTTATTAAGAGTACATTCCAGACCTGGCTGGTGTGGTTCAGTGTATAGCCGCTGGCCTGTGAACCCAAAGGTCGCTGGTTTGATTCCCCAGTCAGGGAACATAATCAGGTTGCAAGCCAGGTCTCCAGCTGGAGGCAGGTGAAAGGCAACCATACATTCCTCTCTCCCTTTCTTCCTCCCTCACTGCCCTTCTCTCTGAAAATAATGAATAAAATCTTTTTTTTTTTTAAAGAGTATATTGCAGCTATGCCCTTCCTTGCATCTGTTCCCTTAAACATAATGACCAGATATAGACTCCATTGTGTTCTACCTGATCCTCTGAGGACACTGTCACTGTTTCCATTTCCCAATTTTCAGAGTATATTGACTGTCCTTGGATTGCCCTTAAAGTGACCCCATGCTAAAGGAAACAGGCGCTTGTCATTGTGAAACTAGTCCCTTCTAATTGGCTTAAAGTAGAGATTGTAAATGAAATTTGGAACCACTAGAAAGATGTGGAGCCCTTTTGGATATTTGACCTGTTTTAGGACATCTGAACCAGTCTTTAAAATGCTGCTAATCATCAGTTCTTTCCATCCCAGCCCTGGCTGCTGACCCTGAGCTGGCAGTAGACATTAAGTCCTTCTGTGAAAGTGATTTAGCATTACTTCTGCATAGATACAGACCCGGAATCATAAATAAAGAAAAAGAAATGGAAATGTGAGGCTCTCTCACAAAGCAGAAGTTAGAATTATTAAAAATTTTAGTGGTAGATAATTTTTATGTGTATCTCTTTCTAGTCCTGTATGTACTAGAGGCAGCTGGAGCTTTAGAAAAGGGTAGATGGTTTTTTCCTTATATATGTGTGTATGTATGTTTATATATATGCTACAGTATTATTTCAAACTTACTTTCTTTAATAATATGAAAGGCTATGAAGAATAGAAGAGATATTCTTCATATATATATCATAGAAATTCTTCATAGATTTTCACGTTATTAAAAAATATTAGAAGTACTGTAGCTCATATATTTTGCTTTCTTTTGTGGGTTTAGCAGGGCAGTGACTGTAGTTTTAAAGTAATCTATATTTTTCATGCGACAGATTCAGATTTGGGACTCATGTGAACTTCATAAGATCAAATTAGCAAAGGGTGTCCCCTTGCCTTCAGTATCTATAGAAGAAATAAATGAAAACATCAGCCAAATAGGGTAGCTGTATCACAACTACCCTATTAAAGTGAGTGCTTGCTGGTAAGAGTGATATTGAGGAAGAAACAGAAGAAAAAGGAACACGAAGGCTTTACTCTCCATTAATTCTTGTTTGCAAAGCATTGTATTTTCACCTTTATTCAACTTCCCTGCACTTGTGTATATGTTTGTTTTTCCTACTAGATTATAGTATCTTTGAAGGAAGACTGTATTCATCTTTCTTTTTGCCCCTCAAAGCACCCAGCAGTACTCATTGAACACATTTTAATGACTGGAGCAGAAGGTGACTTGATTTGCTATACTTAAGCTAAGTGATGAGTATGCTTTATAAACCACTATTGCTAGTGAAAAGAATTCAGGTAATTAGATTATTATGATACTCTTAATATGTTGAGTGGTGGCCTGAAAAAAGATAGCCTGCATTCTCATTCCCAGGAACTGTGAATGTGATCTTATTTGGAAAAAAATCTTTGCAGATGTAATTAAGGATCATGAACTAAAGGGACCACCCTGGATTATCCAGGTGGGCCATAAATACAATGAGTTTCTTTCTTTCTTTTTATTTTTTTAGAGATTTTATTTATTTATTTTTAGAGAGAGGAAAACATCAATGTGTAGTTGCCTCTTGTGCGCCCCCAATTGGGAACCTGGCCCACAACCCAGGTATGTGCCCTGATTGGGAATCAAACCAGCGACCTTTTTTGCTCTGTGCTATGCCAACCAACTGAGCCATGCCAGTCAGGGCCTTCCTGCTTTTTTAATGATCTGCTAGAACCCTACATTTATTGTGTTTTGGAATTTAATCTCTGTAGGGAGACAAGGTATCTTAGACAGTAGTCTTTTTCAAGATAACATCTGAACACATTTATGACAGTTCAATAGAGAGGGAAATCATAGGAAAGGAAGTATTTGTATGTAGACATACACTTGGAGGAAGCAAGTCTTGATCTAGACTGTGAAACAAATATAGCATTTGAACAAGTGGCAAAAGGAAAAGATATATTTTAGGTGGCGGCACAGAAGAAACAATAAGTGAAGGAATGAAAACTAGTGTTGTTTGAAGAAAAGATCAAGAGAACCATGGCGAATGCTAGCTGGGATGTTCAGTTGTAATCAAAGGAATTTGGGTTTATTAACTTAGGCTTGCATTGTGGTGAGCAAGATAGTGAGGCCGTGAACCTTGAAGGAGTTACCACGGGTGGAGGTGAAAATTGTTGTGGGTCCCTGACCACATTCAAGTCTCTTCCCCTCAGCAAATCTTTCCTGACTTCTCCAGGTAGGATAAGTGCCCCTTTCCCTATGCATTCTACGCATAACTCAATCCCTGCTGTGGAGTATCCCTCTATGTGGTTTGGATTCCTCCTGACTTCAAAAGGCCCGTAAGGGAAATGTATTACAACCACCTAACGCTGGGCCTGGCTTCCAGTAGGAAAGCTAGTATCACTTCTCTTGAACTCAACTGATTTTCAGGTGTGACTCCTGTAGGAGATTAACGAGCCACACTCCAGCCCAAACAGCTGTTTTCTCATAGCCAGGAGTTGTCCAAAGGGCTTTAAAATAATTTTTGCACTTTGGTAAACCACGATCATGGTGCCTAACTCAGGACAACACTCTCTCACATTCTTATTCCCCGCACATGTTTCTCCTAAGTGGAAAACATGAACATGTCTTCATTGAGTCACTCTTAAGGTTCAGAGGAAACATGTGGCTAAAGGATAGAGAATTGCCAATGTTTGTTGTGGACCTGATCTATACACTATATTTGAGATCATATGCTAGAGAATAGTTTTCCTGACTTGGATATTGCTGAGCTTGTGTACTTTCTTCTAGGTGTGTAATAAGCCAGGGAGAAGGAAGGAAAGAGCCTTGGACCAAAGATTTTTTTTTTCCCTCCTCAGGAAAGAGCGTGAACACAGTCCCCCACTACTACAAATTATGCAGTCGAGTTTCCCATATTTGGGGAAATCGCAGGGGTCAGCACATCCGGAGTGCAATGGATAAGCCTCGCCCTGGGAAAACCACCTTCGTGATCATGGTATCTCCCCTGCCAGGTAAGTATAGATTTTTTTTTTTTAAATTTTATTGTTGTTGTATTACATCCATCCCCTTTTTGCTCCCCTCTGTCCTCCTCCCCACCCACCCATTCCCCCTGGACCAAAGATTATTATGTATACATATAGTATACTTCTATAGAATTTTCTACTTAATTAAAGTTAATACATACCTAATGCTTTGCCTGTCCCAGTGTTATCGATCTCAAAATGGTTGGATAAATAGTTTACATTTATATGAAATTACTTCTAGTATTGATGAGAAAAAAATACTTGAAATAAATTAGAGGAAAAATTAGCATTTAATCAAATAATTGATTAAAAATATTACCAGATCAGGAGAGAGGTTTTTTCATGCAAAGATTTATGATTTATTAACTATAAAAATTCCAGGATGAGCCCTGGCTGGTGGCACAGTGGGTAAGGTACTGGCCTGCGAACCCAAAGGTCGCAGGTTCGATTCCCCAGCCAGGGCACATAACCAGGTTGCAAGCCAGGTCTCCAGTCAGATCTGTGGCTGGAGGCAGGTGAAAAGCAACCATACATTGATGTCTCCCTCTCTGCCTCTCTCCCTTCCCCTCTTTCTAAAAATAATGAAATAAAATCTTAAAAAAAAAAAAAAGGTGTTTAAAAAAAAATTCCAAGATGATTAAAAAAGAAGTTAAAACAACATTGTTTGATAAGTTTTAGAGAAATGAAAGCCATTTTCACAAAAGAGAAGAACAAATAATTCAGAATAATATTGTTAAAACAGTAGACATACATACCTACTTTGTAATGGCAATTTGACTTATATTGTGTACTTATCAATGGAATAAATATTTGCTATACAAAATAAAGCAGACTACATTGAAGTGAATGAGATATCAACTTTGTTTTAAGTTATTACTAAGAAATTTCATGGAAAAATAATTAGCTGTTGTTAGACATGAAGACATGAGAGCAATATGACAAAGCGAAAATAAGCAAGCAATAAAATAAATGACACTAGAGCATTTACTAAAATAATTACCTGCATATGCTGCTTTCTGGAGAGACAAAGCAAACAAAACAAAACCCCAAACATCTTCATTTAACACATATTCAAGTCTTTTAAAACCTTAAAATCTGGGTGAAAGGTGATAAACATTGATAAAATATGCCTTAAGAAGTGTTATTAAAAAACCAAGCAATTTTTGAAAGAATTGTGTGGAAGTTAAAAAAAAAAACAAACCTTTGAAGTCCCTTTCAGAAATACACACATATAAGTGAATTGTATCTGAAATAATAGGGCAGATATTTAAATGGCCATGACTACTTGTTAGAATGCAACAGGTATTACAGTATATTTGAAATTTTCTGTACATGGGACTATCTATGCACCCCAAGATCCCCTTTGTCTGCCTGTGACCTGTAATAAGGCATTTACATGAAAACAAGGCCTTTGCTTAGTATCTCTAGTATAAAATAAAATGACCAGGCTTTTCTTGGACTTCTTACACTTTTAATCTGAATCTTCCTAGAAACTAGATAGTTAAGAATAAATGTTAAAGTGTAGAGGTGCAGGATAGTTGTGGCCATCAGTTTCAGAATTTTCACCTGTAAGATATTTTAGGAGAACATAACATTTAGCATATTTTATTTATGTACTTAATTATTTGATGAAGGAAGAGAAAGGGGGAGAAGTAGGAGAGATGCAGGAGGGAGTGGAAGAGAAGAGGAAGGAAAAGGAGAAGGAGAGAACTGGATGGACAAGAGGAAAGGAAATGAGAGAAAGCAAGAGAACAAACTTGAGGGTTTAGTTTCTAAATCTGGCCGAAAAATACAGATTCCTGGGCTCTATGTCCAGCCTATGAATTAATAAAAGTCTGCTTTGGTTATTCTAATTATCAGCAGAATTGGGGATAACGGTTAGAGAACACTGAGTGTAACCATGGGTTGACCCTCCTGGATCCTATCCTGTAACGGTCCTATCAAGTGTTAATGAGATTGCATACTGGAGTCCTCACAATTGGCTTTGCTTTCAGTGGCTCAGTCCAAAAGAATGAGGAACATGGTAATGTCAGACCCTGTGGTCACACCATTTGGGGGTATATTTTGGTCTTTCTAGGCTCCTGAAAATACTGGGTTGACTCAAAAGTTTGTTTAGTTTTTCTCATACGGTGGCTCTAATAGTGCTTAGTTGTCTTTAACTTCATTCAGAACAGTTTTGTTAGATTGTATTGTGACAGTTCTCATATCAGTGTGCATTTAAAAAGAAAACATAAAAACTGGTGTATTTTTGTGCAGCCATTTTAATATTGAAGATGGAAGAAAATATGTAACATTTTCGGCGTATTATGCTGTGACTGATGGAACATGTCAAAAGTGGTTTGCGAAGTTTCATGGTACTGTTGACATTTTGGCCAAATAATTCTTTGATGTGAAGCTGTCTCATGCATTGGAAGGTGTTTAGTGGCACCCCTGGCCTCTACCCACTAGAAGCCAATAGTGGGAGATAGCTGATATACTCAAAATATCCAGATCAATCAAGTTATTGGTGAAAATGTGTTTTATTTTATGAAAACAAAACAAAAAACCTAAACGGACTTTTTTTTTAAAAATTTAATTTTATTGTTGTTGTATTATATCCATCCCCTTTTTACCCACCCACCCACTCCCCAACAAAGTCAATCCCACTTGTTGTCCCTGTCCATGGTTCTTCCATACTAGGTTCTTGACTAAACTGCTTGCCTTCTTTGCCTCTTCCTCCCCCCTCCTCCTGCTAAATGGACTTGGTGACCAACCCAACATCCCAAACTCATTGAGGTCAAGAAATATATCTTACAGCTCTACCTGTGGTGTTTACCAGGGTGCCTAGTGTGGAATTCAAGATAATAAACATACTGAATTTGATGTATCATGCAGGCTTTGTAGGTACTACCCAAAGCTAAATTCTAGCAGAGACCTTGAATTGTTAGAAGTTATCATTGCTGGTAAGGAGCCCATGATGCAGGAAGTAGATTTAAAATAAACCCATCTGTGCTATAAGAGTATTTGTTGAATTTGAACCCACTGAATGACTATTTCTAGTATGCCCTCACCGGAACATAGAAACTCAACCTCTTTTTCTATGGGGTAGGAAAACAGGAAAATAACTATTATTTATTCAGCTTTCCTAGTATTGATCCTGGGTTTGTAGTAAGCAATGGCTAATATTACAAATCTAGGAGAAGTTCAAACATATCTTTCAGTAGAATCAAATAGATTTCTATATAGTCATCTTTGTTGGTTTAAAACAAAAACATTTTCTCTTCAACTTTAATTAAAGTAAAACAAATTCATCTGAGAGAGGACCATCATAGAAACAATCACAAAGTAAATTTCACAAGGAAAGGTGGTAATATTGAAATGTCTTTTATTTATTTGTTCAAAATGAATTACATTTTATAACCCAGCTCTGTGAGGAATTCTAATATGATGCAAATATTTTAATATACTT
This sequence comes from Noctilio leporinus, assembly GCA_004026585.1. Lineage (NCBI taxonomy): Eukaryota > Metazoa > Chordata > Mammalia > Chiroptera > Noctilionidae > Noctilio > Noctilio leporinus. The sequence goes on from PVIW01002647.1 coordinate 10,780, forward strand.
AGAGAATTCTTAATGCTGTGACTAGCTTTTAATTGGAACCTTATTAAATACTCTATAAATTATACAGAAAAATTTCCATTTAAGGTGTTTAAAGATACTTTTATGTAAGGATATAGCAAAAAGATGAATAAAAATGTCTGTTCTTCACTAACATCATTTTTGGACTCCATACTTAGTACAATAAATGATAGATGCTAGTTATACAGAGGTACAGTATTCTTTGTACCTTGCAGTATATGGCAAGACAACCTGATTAGAGTCAAAGAGCATTGCATTTTAGATAAGGTAGCCAACTGTATAAACACATTGTTTCTGTAAATTTCACACTGCCTTGTTATTCTGGCACCTGCTGTTCAGAGGAAGAGGAAACCTGAAGGAAATAAAATGCAGCACAAAACAGAGCAGCACTTGATGTGGCCATTGATGGGATGTACAGAGAGGGGAAACAAACTGAAAAGGCAAGGTGTGTTTCTTAAAGCTGGGGAAGAGCTTATTCAATATAATACTATTAGATTTAACTGAGAAAAATGAATAAGGTGAAATGAAATTTGAGAGGAAAAACTGGCAGGTTTTAATTGATTTTAGCTCCCAGACCCCTACAGTTAAAATGGATTTTGTAAAATCCGTCTTGTCATTTTATAACTAAGGAAAATAAAGCTCAGAGGGAGTGGTGCATGAAATTCATACAATTCATATGAATATAGTAGAATTCTCTCCAAAAGTATCATTTCTTTTATAAATGAAATGTCCCACTTAATAAATAAAATGTCCACTTCACTTATTTATTTATGGATTTTTTAATTGCTGGAATAAAGATTAACAAGTAGTATTTATAAAATGTTTGCATGATTTGGGAAGAGCTACCTGCTGGAGGTCAGAGCTCCTAAGAAGCAGGAGGGCTCTCCGGTGGGCGCTGAGTTTCTAGTCCTGAGCAAGAGGGAGAAGTCTGTCCTGGGGCTGCTGCCCTGTGGCCAGAGGGTAAGTGGAGCTGCTCCTCCCCAGAGACTTCACTACTTCACCTCTCACTCAGCTTCTGGACACTAGTGTAAGGGCTTCAGTGGGATTCTTGCAGTAAAGACCGGTAGTGGAAAGCCTTCTGAAAACATTTGAGAGAGTCAGAGGTTGAAGTTCCTGAGTCCAGCATCCACCTGTGGAATCTTGGGGTTCTGCCTCGGGTGGCCAGACCACTGAGAACAACACAGGGTTGGAGTCAGAACACCCTGGGTTTGAAGTTTGGCTCTGCAGAGACCATCCTTGTGACCATGAACAGTCACTGGCCTCCCTCGATCTTGTTTATTATGATGGAAAAAGACATGTGGCACGTAAAATGCCCAATAACAGCCTTCTCTGCCAAACTCAGAGGAGTCCAACAGTAAATTTGCTTTAGTTTCCTTCCTAATTCCTAAGGTATTTCTTTGACTAGTGCAGAGTCTGGTAGCGCTATTTTTTCTTTGAAAACTTGGAATTAAGAATACTCAAACTCCTGTGGGATCACTCATATGAAGAGATGATGAGCAATTTCCTTAAAAACAAACAACATTGCTTAGTCACATGTGACTATGTTTTTAACATTGGTTCTGCTCCTGGCTTGAATGCAGTTTTTTAAGATATGTGCTAGGCTCCAGCAATTCACAATATTCAGACAAAGGGGTGGGTGGTGTATGGGCACAGCTGCCACACTATGAGCCTGGAGGTCATAGATCTGGGGAGAAGTGGATCTTACCGATTTCTTTCAACTTTATTGAGATATACTTTAATATACAAAACGTATACAGTGTACATCTTGGTGACTTTGAACATGTACATACATGATAACCATCACTACAAACAAGGTAATAAACATCACCTCCAAAAGCATTCTTGTGTTTATTATTATTATATAACTTATGATAACACTTAGCATGAATCTACCTAATTAACAGGTTTTTAAGTACACAGCACTGTAGTTATTTTTACCTAAAGGCTCTAAAGTTGCAGTTATACAAGATGAGTAAGTGTTAGAAATCTGATCAGTATAGAGTTGCATAATTTTTTAAAGGGCGGATATTCAAGTGCAATGTGCTTTGATTAGGTGGTTAGATCCAAGTGTAATGTTCTAGAAGGAATAAAATAAGAATCATGGCCTCAAATACAAATCACAAACAAAAGATTGGCAAATACCTTAGATGAAAACAAACAGCCCCCCTCCTTAACCAACAGGAAGAATGTTGCATGAAATATGAGTTGTGGACAGGCTTACTCTGCTAGGAGAGTGTTCTGGGAACTCATCTGTGTCAGTGTTCCAGCTAGCGTTGTTGTGAGAGGCTGCATTCTGCGTCAGTGAATTTTTTGAAGACATTATGGCATTAAATCATTTTTTATTATTGTTTATTCTATTACAGTTGTCCCAGTTTCCCCTCCCGCTCTTTGCTGTCCTCCACCGAGCCCACCCACTGCTCCCATGGCCAATATCACACCGTTGTTTATGTGCTGGGTCATTCATACATGTTCTTTTATTAATCCCTTTCTTTTCTTTCTACCATCCCCTCCTTCCTCCTCCCCTCTGGCAGCTGTTCCATGTTTCCATGTCTCTGGTTCCATTTTTCTCAGTATATTTTGTTCATTAGATTCCTTTTATAGGTGAGACAATATAGTATTTGTTTTTCACTGTCTGGCTTATTTCGCTTAGCATAATAGTTTGCAGTTCCAACCATGCTGTCACAAAAGGTAGGAGTTCTGTCATTCTTTCTGTTGTGTAGTTTTCCAGAGTGTAAACGTAGCACAGTTTTTTGATGCACTCCCCTATTGATGGACACTTAGACTATTTCCAGCACTTGGCTATTGTAAATAGTGCTGCTATGAACATACGAGTGCATAAGTTCTTTTGAATTGATGTTTTGAGATTCTTAAGGTATATTTCCAGCAGCAGAATTACTGGATCAAAAGGCAGTTCCACTTACAGTTTTCTGAGGAAATTCCATACTGTTTTCCACAGTGGATGTACCAGTTTGCATTCCTACCAGCGATGAACTAGGGTTTCCTTTTCTCCACATCCTTGCCAGTAGTTGTTGTTTGTTGATTTGTTAATGATGGCCATTCTGATAGGTATGAGGTGGTATCTCATTGTGATACTAATTTGTATCTCTTTGATAGCTAGTAATGTTGAGCATTTTTTTCATATTTCTATGGGCCCTCTGTATGTCCTCCTTGGAGAAGTGTCTATTCAGGTCCTCTGCCCATTTTTTTTTTTTTTTTTAATTTTATTGTTGTTATATTACATCCATCCCCTTTTTGCTCCCATCTGTCCCCCTCCCCACCCACCCATTCCCCCCAAAGTCAGTCCCACCTGTTGTGCCCATTTTTAAAAAATAGATTTGTTTTTAAAGATTTTATTCATTATTTTTAGAGAGGAGGGCAGGAAGGGAGGCAGAGAGGGAGAGAGACATCAATGTACGGTTGCCTTTCACCTGCCTCCAGCTACAGACCTGGCTGCAGACCTGGCTTGCAACCTGGTTATGTGCCCTGACTAGGAAGTGAACCAGCAACCTTTGGGTTTGCAGGCTGGTGCCTTATCCACTGAGCCACCAGTCAGGGCCCATTTTTTTTATTTGAGTTGCTTATCTTTCTGGTGTTGAGTCATTTGAGTTCTTTATATATTTTGGATATTAACCCCTAGTTTGATGTATCATTGGCAAATATGTTTCTTTAGTTGTGCAGAAGCTTTTTAGTTTGATGTAGCCCCATTTTTTTAATTATTATTTTTCATTAGTTTCCCTTGCCCTAGGGGATATATTGACAAAAAGATTGCTATCTGAGATTTTATTATTTGTTTTCCTCTAGGACTTTTATGGTATCACAACTTATATTTAAGTCTTTTATCCATCTTGAGTTTATTCTGGTGTATGGTGTAAGTTGGTGGTCTAGTTTTATTTTTTTGCATGTCCCTGTCCAGTTCTCCCAATACCACTTGTTGAATAGACTATTTGCACACCATTTTATGCTCCTTTCCCTTTTGTCAAATATTAGTTGACCATAGAGATCTGGGTTTATTTCTGAACTCTCTATGCTGTTCTATTGATCTATATGTCTATCTTTATGTCAGCATCAGATTGTTTTGATTATAATGGCTTTGTAATATAGTTTAACACCTGGTATTGTGAACCCTCCCACTTTGTTGTGTGTTTCTCAAGATTGCTGTGGCTCTTGGGGTCATTTTTGGCTCCATATAAATTTTTGAAGTATTCTAGATCTGTGAAATATGTTGGTAGTATTTTAATAGGGATTGCATTGATTCTATAAATTGCTTTGGGTAGTATGGACATTTTAATAATGTTAATTCTTCCCATCCATGAACATGGTATATGCTTCCATTTATTTGTATCCTCCTCAATTTCTTTCTTCAGTGATCTGTAGTTTTCCAGGTACAAGTCTTTTACCTCCTTGGTTACATTTATGCATAGGTACTATATATATGTATATATTTGTTGCTATAGTAAATGTGATTTTTTTCTTAGTTTTTCTTTCTGGTAGTTTATTTGTTGGTGTACAAAAATGCCATTGATTTTTGAATATTGACTTTGTATCCTGCTGTTTTGCCAAATTCACTTAATAGGTTGAGTAGTTTTTTTGGTGGAGACTATAGGTTTTCTGTGTACACTACCAGGTCATCTGCAAATAATGACATTTTGCTTCCTCCTTTCCAATTTGGGTGACTTTTATTTCTTCTTCTTGTCTGATCTTCTAGTACTTCCAGTACTAAGTTGAATAAAAGTGGTAAAAACGGACAACCTTGTCTTTTTCCTGATCTTAAGGGAAAAGCTTTTTATTTTTGCCCAATGAGTACAATGTTGGCAGTAGGTTTTTTGCACATGGCCTTTATGGTGTTGAGGTATGCTCCCTCTACTCCCACTTTGCTGAGTATCTTTTACATAAATGAGTGCTGGATTATCAAATGCTTTTTGAGCATCTATTGATATTATGTGATTTTTATTCTTTTGTTAGTGGTATATTACATTTACTGATTTGTGAATATTATGCCATCACTGCATCCCTGAAATATATCCCACTTGATCATGGTGTATGATCTTTTTAATGTATTGCTGGATCTGGATTGCCAATATTTTGTTGAGGATTTTAGCATCTGTATTCATCAGAGATGTTGGTAGTTTTCTTTCTTTGTATTAGAATTAGGATAATACTGGCCTCATAAAAAGAGTTTGGGAGTCCTCCTTCTTCTTGAATTTTTTGGGTGAAGACTCTTTCAGTACATTTGCCCATTTCATGATGGGTGATTTATGAATGCACCTGTCCACATTGAGATGATTGTTTAGCAGTTTTTGACCAAAAATGGCAGGAGTCCTGTTTTTCACCTTCCTTATTCACCTAGTCTCACCCGAGTGACTTTGGTTTGTTTCCTCGGTTGAAAAAAGTCCTCTAATGGGAAAGCTTTGCCAGTATGGAGGAGGTGAAATAAAAAATGGCAGAAGCACTAAAAGGCATTAAAATTGATGAGTTCAAAAACTGTTCTGAGCAGTGAAAGAAATGTCTCAGTAGGCGTATTGTATCAAATGGAGAGTACTTTAAAGGTGACTGAAGTTTAGACATGTAAGAATAAATAACACAATTAAAAATATTTTATTATTTTCAGCGAGAGGGTAAGGGAGGGAGGCAGAGAGGGAGAGAGGCACCAATGTATGGTTGCCTTTCACCTGCCTCCAGCTTAAATACATAATTTTTGTAACTAAATTTCATTTTTTGGATCCTCCCTTGTATTTGAAATATTTCTTTATGTTTTCAAAATTCCTTTCTATCAAAGGATTAAAAGGTGCTCTTTTATGACTGACTCATTGAGCACCTACAATATGGCAGGAATTATTAGAACATACAATGAATAAAACTAGAGCTTTAATAAAGCATTCTGGTATGGCAGGGGGAGACAGTCAGCAAGCACATAATAACTTATCTGACACTGATAAGTTTTATGCAGACAGACAGCGAGAGGGTTGGAGATGATATAGGGATCCTAGTCTGTTTGAGATAAGCTGATCAGGGAAGGCCTCCCTGAGGCAGTTGGAGCAGAGACCTAAACTAAGTGAAGAAGGAGACCCCATGGTGTTCAGGGAGAAGAACATTCATGTACAAGGAACATTAAAACAAACAAACAAACAAACACATTTTTTGCAGGTAGAAAGTAATATGTCATGTACCCAGAATAGTAGGTTTGGTGATCCAGAGAATGGAGAGGTGAGAAAAAAAAGAAAGGGATTTTCTTTGACTTTTGTTCTGCATATAATAGGAATGGGAAGCTGTGGTGGTTAATTTTTTATTTTAACTTTCTAGTCTACGCTCCCTAGTTGTTTGGTCAAGTACCAATCTCAGTATTGCTGTGAAAGTACTTTTTTTTTTTAGCTGTGATTAACATTTAAATCAGTAGACTGATTAAAGCAGATTGCTCTCCATAGTGTAGGCGGGCCTCACCCAATCAGTTGAAGGCCTTAAGAAAAAAATTGAGGTCCCCTAAAGAGGAAGGAATTCTTCCTCCAGCCTGAAACATAGAAATTCTGCCTGAACTTCCAGTCTTTGGCCTTAGGAGTACAACATCAACTCTTGCTGGAATTTTCAGCCTGCCAGCCTAACCTGCAGATTTTGGACTTGCCAGCCCCTTCACTTTAAGTTTTGGGCCTGAACAGCTGTGTGAATGAGGAGCAGGTGAGCACATTAATTTCATGTTGTCCATTTGGTATCCAGTTGGAGATGCCAGATAGACTATTAGATGCAGGTACAAGTTGCTGTACAGTTGTGGTTACATCACAGACTATGGAGCCAGAACATCTGGATTCATTCAGATCCCAAATACAACCTTCAGAGTAAACCTCACTTGGTCTTCTCATCTGAAAAATGGGATGATAATACATATACCTTATGGAGGAAACATGAGATTAAATTAGCATACATAAACTCTTAGAATGTGGATGATCATGAAATGTTATATGAATGTTGTCTACTGTTATAGCCAGAGTTGTATGTTTCTGGCCCATCAACTAAACTGCTAGAATGAGATGGGGGCCTGGGTAATGTTTCCCAAGCATGCCTGCTTTGATAGTTTTTAATTGCTAGCCCAAAGAGGTTAAACTACAGACAGGAGTGGATGAAGCCAAATGCTTGGCTTCCCTTTGCCTGGACAGTGAGCACTTTTGGAGTGATGGTGCCAGGAAACCATGCTTGAATAAAGCATTCTTTCAGAGCTGATTGCAACATCAGCTTGACTAAAGTAGCCCCACTCCTCCACATCATCTCTGTGCCTTCTCTGCTTTGTTTTTCTCACTGTCCTTATCATCTTCTCATACACTGTGCATGATATACCTATTTTTTATTATGTTTTCTCTTGGTAGAATATAACTCTATGAGGGCAAGAATTTTTGTCTTTGTTCACTGTTAGCACCTGGAAAAGTGCCTGGCATAGGTCGATCTAGGAGAAATAAATACTAGTCCCTAGTGCTCATTGTTCCTTTGCTCTGTTTCTTATTCTACGTCTTCAAATATTTTTCCATTTGAAAACCATATCCAAAAGAAGGTTGGACATTAATACTCTCTCGACCTTTCTGACTTGCACAGAATGTCAATTTTTTATTGAGACAAATTTCACCTATGAAGTGGAATTTCAGAGGAAGCTTCTGATGGCAGTTTCAGTTTTGACTTCGGAAATCAATACTGAAATTGACATATGGTCTCCTAAAAGTGATGGCATTTCTTTGCTGCTGGCTCTCCACTCCATTTCCCTGCTACTCTGTATGTAGTCAGTATTCCACAGCAAGTGGAGATTCTGATCACAGATTTTGCTCAGCAGTACTTGTCCATGGAAGACACAGAGCTATGCAGGGTGGAGGGTGATACATGGCCCAGTCAGTCTGTGACTTATGAGACCTATTGCAAATCCAAGGCACTGTATTGATTCAGCAGAATGGACTGGAAACTGACCTTCATCTCACAGAACCTCTAACTTGCTTCTTGTCTGTTTATGCCTAGCAGTGTACTTGCATTATCAGCTTTGTTCCAAAATTATTAACTTTTGTTTCCCTTTAAATGTTTTCTTTCTTAGTGAATTTATTGGGATGACAGTGGTTATTTCCCTTTACATTCCATTGTCATTTTTACCATAAATATGAAGAGTGAACAAATTGATGTCTTTAGTTAGCACAAAGCATAGGTCCTGTTTCAATGTGAGCTTTTCAGAGGCAGTTAATTTTATTTTCTGTCACTGCATGGTTTTAGTATATATCTATTAGTTCCTTAAACATGCAGACATCATGTCAGAATGAGTTACATTTGACCCTTTATACTACTTGTGCCTGTATTCACTAATTATCACACTTAGCATATTGTATTGCAAATAGTACTTTAAAATATTTTTAATCATCCTAATTGGATTAATGCAGCTACATTAATCCAATTAGGATGCTTGAGAGCTGTTGTCTATTTTCTCATTGTGGTTTTACCAGTTGACATATTATTGCACATAGTTGTTCAACAAATGAAGTTCTGGTGTACTAGGCAGCCAGATTTCCTTTGATCAGAATTCAGGAACATTGACACTGAGAAATTCTTGCACCTTTTTGGTGTTATGTGCTGGCGCACCATCTTGTTGGAAGAGAAAATGACATCCATTTGTGACTTGCTTCATCCACGGTACAGCTACCCTCAAAACGTCAAGATAAATATCAGCAGTCACCTTCAAGCCTTATGGAAACAAATGTGGGGGTCATGACATCTCCTTCATTGCTAACAATACCTAACACCATCACCGTAGCAGGAAGTTTTGTTTTCACAACAATTGGGTCTTCATTAAGATTCTCACAGAGCCACCTGTTGTTTCTTCTGTTGCCTGTGTGGTCCTGCTGAGAATTCTTTTCATCAGAGGAGAAAATCAGAGAGTTTTTTCCTTTGGGATGTTTCAGTTCTGTTAGTTTCCTTGCTTTTTCAAGGTGCCTTTCCTTTGTCTGCTGTGTCATAAGCTGGCCTCTTCTAAGGACAATTGGTGTCTGATATCTTCAGCAGTACTCTTGTGAACAATTACATCCAACATCTGCAGTTCTCTTGCTATGGAGTGTATTGACTTTCCTGGATCTTCACTGATGACCTCCTGGATTGTGTGTACAGTATCTAGACTTGTGCAATCCTTATGTGCCTTACGCATTTTCCTTGTTGGTGTGGTGACGTTAGAATCAGCATCATACACCTTCATGTTGTCAAGTGTACAGAAAGGGATGGTATTGAAGTCTGCAATTTCCTTAGCATTTGGCTCTGCACACAGTCCAGAAATTATGGTTACTCCAACATTATATTCCTTCCACATGACGGTTGCTCTCAGAATTTAATGCTTTATATCTGAAATAGTGATGTTAAATCATAACCTTAGAAACATAGTTTTTCAAAATTAATAAGCATGTGAAATAAGGAGATGCAAAGTTATTGCCAATGTATTGGGTGTACCCTGTATAGAATGAATAATAGACTGAAATAGGAATCCTCTCATTAGGTAGATGTATATTGACATCAAAATACCACCTGAAAAAAAAACAGCACCTTTTTCTGGATTAAGTTATGATCCTTTGTACCTTTGAATTTCAAGTATGTTTTATACATTGGAGAACGGTCATTCCATCCTAATAACTAAAACTATAGGACAGTCTAGCTGGGAGAAAGCTTATAATTCTTCTATTACAGAATGTTCATTGTATGTGTATAGGTAAGTAGTGGGAATTGAGAATTTAGGGACTAACTCCAGGCCACAGAGCCATAAGCTCATGTGGAAAGGAAATTCATGGCTCCTAAGCTCCATCATAATATTAGAGCTTTGTTTGGAGTGATCTTCTGGGCACTTCTCTACAGCAGAACACTCTAAACAACTTGCATTCTTTTCCAGAGATGACTTAATACTCACCATGAAGCTGTCCAGTCAGGGACATTAGTTTATGGGTTTGATTTCTGCAAAGATACATGTGGACTCACTTTCTCATGGCTGTTGATACTCAGAATTGTCCTGTCATCACCCAGGACTTGGCTGTTGCTGTATTCAGTTCACCTGAGGGAAAGAAAATTGTACTGAGCAATAGAAGATATGTGGACAAAAAACAAATCAAACAAACATTTCCCCCCTAAGGTGAAAAGGAAAGAGAAGGATTCACATAGAACCTTTAAAGAATAATGATTCATTCACAATAAATGTTACATGCCTTATCTTGGTTCTATGTTATCATTACCATTATTTATACAACATTCCAGCCTGTGCAACTCATACTGCTGATGCTGCATCAAAGGGCAGGGCACCCCATAGCCACTGTTATATATAAATATACACATTTTTTTAATACACATATACGTGAGCTTATTATATAGTATTTGAAATGGTAAATGCTAGGGAGAAAAAAAAGAAGGGAAGGAGGAGAGGTAATCTTGATAAGAGTTGGGAAACCCTAGACAGTCATAGAAACCTCTTATTTTAAATGCATTTGCCATGTTTGCAAGTCATATCCTAAATAGCACCATATGGAACAGGTGTGGGCGCTAAGAAACTGGGTTCACAACCATGGAGATGAGACATTTGCCCCTTTTACAATGTCCTTAGTCTTACACAGATTGCTCAAAAGTAAATGAATGCGTACTGAATCTCATTAAAAAAAACTGAATTGTAACATTTATTTGCATCCAGAAAGAAGTTATACATAGGAAAGAATATTTATTATCTTTATTTTCAACATAAAAGCCAAATCTTTGCATATGATTTTAATAGTGATTCAAATAGTAGGTCAATTAACAAATTGTTTAATGGAAACTTAATTAACTTTAAAGAGGAATCTTTCCTTCCCTTTGTTTTTATTTTTTAATATTCAGTCATTAAAATTTTTTTGTCTTAATTGCAGTAATTTTTGAAGCAACTTTCCTGGAAGTAATCAACACCAAGATTTACTGCTATGTTCTTTCATCTTTTTTTATTTTATGATAAAATCAATGGTTCACAAAAGGGCTGCGTTCTGCAGGTGCTGAGTATGAATATTGGAAAACAGAAACATAGCATTGGAACCTTTGTAGAGATTCTGCAGCTGGGGTGACAAAGGCTGGTCTTTATTGAGGAACAGAGTCTGTCACACCTCCAAGTGTCTACCAAAGCTGAGAGGCTACATAGCCAATGCGAGTGAAGATAATAATAAGCCCTGTGCGTTTTACATTGACGTTCTCTGCATGGTAATGGGGAAGGAGAGGAGAGAGCCTGCAAATACTATAGCAGTGCGCGCCCGAAACATGGAACCAAAGACCTTCTTGCAGTGGTGTGGTAGGCAGAATAACTGGCCTCCCGAAGATAGGCCCTTCTCGTACCTTTACTGTAGCCTGATGAGGCTCTTATCAGACTCCTGGCTTACAAACCTGTAAGTCACTTTGTTTGTGGTAATTTGTTAGAGCAATGATAGGAAATGAATACAAATGTTACAGAATGAAAGAAAAAGATCAAGAGGAGCCTCATTTGGATAGGTCAGTTTTACCATTTGGAACAAGCTGCTATGTGAAATAAGGCAAAACTGTAATTGCTTTTACATTTTGAAAACAACCATTACTTACAACTCAGGCAAACATCCAGGTTAGTTAAAATAATAAATGAAGGGTACATCTAGGCAAGAGTTAGGCTTCTTATATGTTATTGTAGAATATAGCTATTCATTTTCAGGCAGGCCTCGGAGATAGGAGGCATCATTGCCTGTATATTGAGGTATTTACAAATCATCTTCGTAAACTATTTTTCGTCTTGTTTCTTGATAAATGCCATATGTAAATATGTCACTTACAGTTACTTAAACTTCTTAAAACAATCAATCATTTGTCATGGAAAAATGATGTGCCCAGCAATTAGGTCAAGGTTTATATAAACTTCTTTGCTTTTTCTTCTGCAGTTAATTGTCTTCTGCTAAATCAGTGCTCACTTACTATTAGATCAGCATCTCCCCATCCTGTTCCTCTTCTTGGAGTACCTGAATACTACCTACTTGTTCATCAGGGCGCTGTGTTTGGGGTCCTCATGAGCATGCATAACCCTATCCACGTGTACTCAGGACTCGCACAGAGCCATGATGTGGAGGCACAGGTTTTTTTTGCAGGCTGTGCCTAGATTAGTGTTAGATTTAAATAGTATTTCAAGTAATTTCACTTGTTCAAAAAAAAAAATTACTTCTTTTTGTAGAATTCAAATTGCTCTGAAAGGCATGGTCATAAAGTTACATGTATACCAATAGACATAGTGAGGTCCATTCTGCATTGATATAGATCCCTTATTAGGCATTAGCTGTTGTTTATGTCTGTATGTTGTGTTGGGTTGAGTATAAATCAGCCAGGTCTTTAATCTCCTTACATCCAGGTAGAGTATTTCAGCACTGTTATAAATTGAATTATGTCTTCTTCCCCCTCCAAGTGTACATGTTCAAGCCCTAATTCCTGTATGATTGTATTTGGAGATAGGGTCTTTATGGAGGTTGTAAGGTTAAATGATCTTGTAAAAGTGGGATCCTATATGACAGAATTAGTGTCCTTATAAGACACAAAGAAGACACATTAGAGATCTGTTTTTTACTGAGAAAAGACTATGTAGACACTGTGAGAAGGAGGCTGTGTATAGGTCAGGAAGAGCGATCTTATCAGAAACTGAATTTACCAGCATCTTGGTCTTAGCTTCTAGAATTGTGAGAGCTAAAACAACAAATATAGTGTATTTGTTTGTTTAAGCCACCCAGACTGTGGGTATGTTTGCTATAGAAGTCCTAGCAGATTACCACAAAGCCACTTCCAAGGGTCTGCATTGTACCCTAGGAAGTACTTGAAGCAAATTAAGCTTGGAAAATAGGGCTTCACTGATTGTACATTTGAAAGCAAATATCTCTGGCTGGTATGTAAAAAGTGACCCATAAAAGAATGAAATGGAAAGATAGCTGATGGGCTACTGTAGTGGTCTATGTGAAAGACAATGATATTTTTCAACATTTGTGTAAAGCAAAAATTATACCTCTAATTTGTATAGTTTATAACATACGAAGATAGAACATGCATCACAGTAATAGCACAGAGTGGGTTAATGGACTTACTCTGTTGAAAATACATACATTTCATGTAAGATGGTATATATACTATTAATACTAAATGGATAGTAATTTTATTTATAACGTAACTTCTGAGTTAACATGAAAAAGATGCAAAGATATATAGTTAAAAAGCCATTATAGGTACTTACATTAAATACTAAGTATATTTTATTAACTCAAAATAAGATAGAAATGAAGGGATAGAGAAAAGAGAAACAGCTGGAACAATTAGAAATCACATAGGAAAATGGTGAACCAAAATCAAGCTATATCCAATATTACATTCAGTGTAAGTAGAATGAATATTCCAGTTAAATGACGGAACTTGTTGGACAAGAGGAAAAAATAAAGCAAGATCCAATTAAGTTCGATCTATAGAAACACATTTTAATTATAAAAACACTAAAGATTGACAGCTAAAATGCGGGGAAAGATATGCCATGCAAACAATAAGCACAAGAAAGATGCAATGGTTAGTTTAATAATAGACAAGATAGACTGCAAGACAAGAATATTGACAGAGATAACGAGTTTATAATAAAAAATGCCAACTCATCACAAAGACATAACAATTACTAATGCATATGTGCCTAATAATAGAGCTTCAAATTACATGAAGCAAAATAGAATTAAAGGAAAAGTAGACAATTCCACAATCATAGTTGGGGATATTAATATGTCCTCTCAATAATTAATACAATAACTAGACAAAAATACCAATAGACAATAGAAGATGTGAACAGCACTATCAACCTCCTTGATCTAATTGATATTTATAAAACTCAAAATTCTATAACTAAAAAACACATTCCTTTTAAGTGGCATGGAACTTTTAAGATAGATGCTAAATCATAAACTATATCAAGAAATATAAATTAATGTCACTGCACATATTTGGAAGTATCTTTTAAAGCTAAATTTATGCCTATCCTGTCGACCAGCAAATCTGTTCATAGGTATATTCCCTCAAAGAACCAAACAACAAGTGCACAATTGTCTACAGAAACTTTATTCATGATATCCTAATTCTAGAAAGCAGGTAAATGCCCTTTAATAAGACAATGGACACATTGTGGTATTTTATTTAGGAGAATATAACAGAAAGAAAAATAAACTTGTGCTATGCAGAACAATATGGTTGTATCTCTCAGATATAATGAAAAGCTTGGGACTTCTGTTGTATTATTCCATTTATGTGAAGTTTAAGAACAAGCAAAACTAATCAACAGTGGCAGAAGGCAGAAGAGTTGGAGTAACATACTTTTTGGGGTGGGAGACTGCCTGGAAAGGGTGCAAGGGAACGTTCTATACTCTTGACAATATAATGTCTTGTGTAGGTGAAAGTCCAAGTTAAAACGACTGACTGGTCTGCTTCATGAGGCTCATTCTTCACCCAGCAAAACCAACTGTATAAGTAGTATGGGTAATAAGGACCTCTATTTTTCAGTCAGCATTTTTAGGAGCTCCCAGATGATGCCCAAGTAGAACTGTTGATCAATTCTCTTTCTTTCTCCCCGTGCGCAAACTGTGTGCTTCAATGGATAGAAGCTTGCAAACAGGTGATCTTAGTACCATTTGTTTAAAGAGAGTTTCTTGAGCAAATTACTGATTGAATTAATCCTGCAATGAGACCTTTTATTGACCTTTAAATACAAATTGTTTAGAACCTGTTAGAAGCAGTTACCACAAGCTGACATACTGATTAATATTTGAAGTGTGGCCTTTGATGGGCAAAACTTTTTGAACATTTGAAGTAATTGTAAAATTGTGAAAAAATGTTTTTCTTTGAAAGCATTTCCTACTTTTCACACATTTCCTTCCATTAACTGCCCCTCCCCGACTTCCCTCCCTGTTATTCCAGGTATGTCTAGAAGGAAGCATCTCTTCACACCAGCTTAGACAAATTTAGGCAGCCTTGCTTAAAAGCTTTTGATGGAAAGGAATTATACATTGTGATTTTCCCAGGGTGCCATAGCTTTAGAGACATCAAAGGCCTCATATGTGTAGGCATGGGTGAGTAACATGTATTAGTATACCAAGTGTTGGGAGTCAGACCTGAATTAAAATACTGACTTTAGTACTCAGCTGCTGTGCAGTGTTAGGCAAGTTAGTAAAACTTTCTGAATGTCAGTTTCCTTAATCTGTAAAATATGATCACTGACCATTGCCTCATAGGGTTATTGTGAGGTTAAATATCTAGGATGTTGCCAGGCATCTTGTAAGGGTTCAGTAAATTTCTGATGATGCTAATGCTGCTGATGACATTTAACTTAGTGGAATTATGACCACTTCCTTCCATAAATATAGGCAAAAACATCAGTGCACAGTTATGCATGACTAAATGTGTTCTTCTCCTTACTTTCTGGATAATGGGGCTTATCAATTCTTCATAAAGCACTTTGGATTCTGGAGCTAAAGCTCTAAAGAAGTCTAACGACTAAATAAAATTTAAATGCCATTAGTACTTCACATAATCATCACAAAGTGCCAGAGGGGTATTTGGAAAATAAATAAATAGAGTCAGCTATTTAGTTCTCTTTAAGATTTCTACTAAGATGTTAACAGACAGAAAAAACAGTAAAATAATATAGAAAATCTATTTTCGTTTTAATTTTTTAAAATCCCATTTTGCTTAGCTCAGGAGGATGTGACTGTAAGAGAGTTTCAGAGTAGTTTGCTAGCTTTTAGAATAAGAGTGAGCTTCATGAATTAAGCAATCACACTAATCCTCTATTAACACACTGCACAATCACTATAAATCAGTTCATGTTTGGCATATGTATACTGTAGTTTAATCTGACATAGTCATTCTTCCTTAATGTCTGGGGAATTTAGGGACCATTGTAAAAATAAACGGTATAAAATCTCAAAATTTTTTCCTCCTTAAGTAACAATATTGTACTTATATAGTATGTATCAAGAAGGAGCTGGAAAGAAAGAACAGGGGACTATTGTCAAATAATAAGATGATTAATAAATATTGTTATTCTCCATTATTATCAGTGAAAGAGAAGATGGAATGACAAAGAGATATTGGTATGAAATACTTAGGTCTTTTTGAAAAAAGCAGGAGTTTGATTCAAGTGAAATAAGGGCTGCTGTTATTACTTAAGCTGTGCCAGAAACTAAGCATTATTGCATATATGACCTGATTTAATCTGTTAGTGCCCTTGTGAAGAGGTGCTCAATGGAAAATGCCATAATTTTTGATCAACAAATATTTTATCAGCTACTTATTGTGTGTCAGGCATCATTCAGGACATTGCAAAGTAAACAGTGGTTAAGGCATGCTTTCTGCAATCTCAGACAGTGGGAATACCTTTCACATAAATGGAGAAAACATAGTTTGTAATAAGGAGGAAAGTAAGAATAAAGAAGTGTTGGTATTGATTTCTAAGTCTAGTTGATTTATAGATAGGCATTTTAAAAAATAAATTTGTTTTTTTTTAAAGATTTTATTTATTATTTATACATAGAGGGGAAGGAAGGGAGGCAGAGAGGGAGAGAAACATCAGTGTATGGTTGCCTTTCACCTGCCTACAGCTAAGGACCTGGCTGGAGATGTGGCTTGCAGCCTGGCTGGGAATCGAACCAGTGACCTATGGGTTCACAGATGGGTGCCTTTCCACTGAGCCACCAGCCAGGGTTTAGATAGGCATTCTTAAAACAATCACTGTATCACTTTGGAATTGGAAGATTTCCCAGGATTCAAGGATTATGTAAGGCTGGAATGATTTAATTCTAATTTATTTTCAAAGATTTAGTGAATATATACTCCTCTCATCTAAGCAGGGCATTGTACTGGCATGTGGAGCAAACAGCCAGGCCCAATGGGAGACCCTGGGTATGTGTACCTGACTCTTTTTCCTCATAGTTTCCAGTCATAATCCTCCCAGTGCACTCAGACCAGGCCCGGAGAGTGTTTCTGGTCAGGAGGTTTCCTGAGATGTCTCAAAAGAGGGTGCAGGGGACTTAATTATTTGGAATGATGGCCCAGGCTTCCTCTCTGCCAGCAGATGGGGCAGGTCTCAGAAAAGAGAAGTCTGCTGGTGTGACCTCTGACCCTTGGGATGAACTTCATCCTTGCTTACATCTGCACAGAACTAGACAGCAAATGGCTGGAGTTGCTGAATGACAGCATTTCCCTCTGTCTGGGTGGTGGTGGGATATCTGTGTCCTAAATGCTACAGCACAGGGCAACAGCTCACTGCTCTGACCCTGTGGCAAGAGCTGTTGAGGTACTCACTGTCTACTGCCCACTCGCATGGCCCGGAGACCCTGGCAGCCTGTGAACAGTGTAGGAACTGCAACCATGAGCCTGCAGGGTCACTGCCATTCTTGTAAGACAGTGGATTAGAGTCTTTGGATGCACATTTCAACTTCTAAAAATACCTATGTCTGGAAGCTGTAGAGACCATAACAGAAAGTCAGAAAAGTTGGGACTGTGGTCAGGTATTGGTATGTCTTAAAATTTTCTCATGGATTTCTAATGTATGACCAGGGTTGCATATGTTGTCTTTAATATGATTCAGGATGAACACACCCAACAGTTGAAAAAGGTGATCAATTCTGAGGGAGAACCATGGGAGAAATAACATGGAGAATTAACACAGAAAAAAAGAATTAAAAATTCAAGTAGATGAAATGGAACAAGAACAATAACAACAAAAAACATTCCTGAAAGAAAATGTTCTTGATTTCATACTTCAGTAAAAGAATTTAAAAAAAATCACTGGTGAGAACTGTTTTGGAAAACCAAGTGGCATAAGTAGTTTATAAGACAGTCAAATGAAAAGAAGTAGAAATAAGATGTGAAGAATAGTGAATTAATGACTAGGAGGGAAAAAAGAATAAATACAGGACAGGTAATAATGAAAGTATAAGCCTTTTTCTGAATGGAAGAATGACTTACATGTAAAATTCTAAAAGGTTTAATGACTCCCAAATAGCATTGAAGTGAAAGGTTCTAAATATCAAGTGGGATATATAAAAACAACATATAGTGGATTATTTACTTTAAGGTCGGAGCTCTAAGGATCATACATATAGTCACAGGATCATCCTCTTAGGAGAAAAATTGTTTTTGAAGATCACAGGATTCAATTGGCATGATACCCATCTATCCTATATAAGAAATCATTCCAGTATAATAAAAAAGGGATGAGTCACCTAAAAGGATAAGGATAATAGGAATAGATAATGTGGGTGGTTGGCCAAGTATAGACAGACAGGAAATAAAAACATTCTAGTATTTTTATGTGGTGCCAAGGAAATAAACCATCTTGGCTGGCAGCACAACTACTTAATCTACTTAATCTAGATTCAACGGTAGAAAACTGTAAGTTTCATCCTAACTGTTAGGAACGGATGGAGAACCAGTAGTAATACTGAGAAGTTCGGTTGTCTTTCTAAATTAACCAGGCTTATGGGCATTGATTGTGGGGAGTAACATGAAAAAAAATCTAAATAGACTTGCCAGAAAGAATAAAAATTAGAACAAACACAACAATGATAAATAGAGCAAATAATATTGAAATATAATAAAACCAAATATATAAATTATTAGAATACAAAAAAATATTGACCACATTTCCATAATACAAGTCAGAGACTCTCATTGGAGGTTAAAATGCAAAGTGTACAAAAAAGTTAGGATAATTATTGGTATGAGCAAGATAGTATTTAAATGCACCAAGCATATGACAGAGCTGTAAAAAATAAGAATGACTTGGACCAGGTAAAATTATACTAGTAAGTGTTAATATAACTTGTCAGTAAAATATTTGTGATTTATTTAATAAAAAGCCAGTCTGTCTTGCATTTTACTTTTGTAATTAAAATATCAAAGCAATATGTACTAAGGAAACATTTTAGCCTCTGTGCGAAGAGCAAGTATTTTTTGGTTCAAAGGCATGTACAATGATCAAAAAGTGAATAAGGCCATGACATATTACAAATTTGGAGATTTTGCAGGTTACATTTTTAATTGGGTCCAATAAAACTGGAAACCAACAGTATAATTACTATAAAATCTTAACTATTTGTAATTGCAAACGCAACTCCTCAATTAAAGAAGAAATTTAAAACATTATAAATTACCTTGATAAACAAACACCAAAGATCAGCTTACATTATAACTTGCGACACTCATTGCTTTATTCTAAGAAAATTATTATTATTAAAAGAAAGTCTCAATAAATATAATGACTAACTTAAATTATAAAAAGCAAGATAAAACCTACTGGAAGAATGAAAGTAATAATCTGTGAGATCAAAGATAAAATTAAAAAAATAGAAAAAATATATTGTCAGAAGAATAAGAATGCCCCTCAAATACAGGGTTTTAGAAAAAGCAAAATGTCTGACATGTTTGATCATGGTACATATGAAAGATAAATACATACAATATTTGTAGAAACATAGCCGACAATAACTGACACTGATAAATAATTTATGAGAAAATATTACTCTTATTTTCTTCTGAGGATCATATTTTATTGATAATAGATAGGTTTCTTGCTTATTTTGATATTCTGAGTGTATTTGTTTCATCAACAGTCTTTTTTTTTTTTTTGCAAGAACCTAATCCACATTGCTGTTTAACAACTTTCTTCGCAGTACTAAAGTACTCACCATAGTAGTCATACCATCTCCTTCTTTCAAATAGTATTGCTTTTTAGCAATAAAAGAGGATTATCTATCTTGAATTACAGTCAAGGTCCAGCGTGATGTTTTTTTTTTTTTTTTTTTTCTTTAATACATTTTATTGTTGTATTACATCGATCCCCTTTTTGCTCCCCTCTTTTTGTCCCCCTCCCCACCCGTCCATTAGCTCCATGTTTGAAGGAGGAATTCACCTAGCAGTGGCAACCTGTTTGTCTGTTCCCCTGAGCTGCCATTGCATGCATTAAGACACTCCTTTGTGACTTCTGTTGCACCAGCTAGACACAAGAAGGGCCCTCTTCTTTAATGACATCTTTGTGCCTCATATTCAGCACTTTGGTGCAGTTCAATATCAGGTTTTCAGACCATTGCCATCATAGAACTGGTTTCACAGAACTGTTGGAAATGTGTCCTATTAAAATATGAGTAAATTTCATTATGTTATTGTATTATCCATGAAAATGTGTTAAAGGATCTTCACTTTAGCTATTGAAACTTTAGCAACTACTGCATACAAATGTACTACTTGGGTATAAAAGCCAATGTCTTAATACTGAGGCTCCTTAGGAATGATTGGAAATGGTGATGGTAACTCCTGGGATAGGACTTTAAAATTGACATAGAAGGTCTTGAAGATTTAAAACACAGAGCCTTTGAATGAAACTGGGCAAAACATCTGCTCATAAAAATGCCCAACATTGGGTAATAACCTTTAAAAATTGCCATTTTGGCATTGGAAAATATATTTTTTACCGAGGCCTCCAACACTAGAACCAGTTCCTTTGGTTTAAATGGGTACAGACCTCCTTTCCATTGGCTTGTCCACATAGAACTTTGTATACACACCAGAGCAAGCTTTAATAAGTGCTTTGGCTTGTGTTGACAGCCGAGAAAGAAAATGTCTGGTGGCATCGACACTTTCTAACTAAAGTGTAATTTAGTTCTATTACTCTCCACAGCTTGACTAACAGATATTATAATATCTTAGTATTCTATTAAAGTTATAATACTGAGTTTGTTTAGAAGAGCATTGTAGCTCAACCTATATCTTAGTATTCTATTAAAGTTATAATACTGAGTTTGTTTAGAAGAGCATTGTAGCTCAACCTATTCTGCTTTTCAAGCTACAACCCAAATTTTCTTTAAAATAGAGAAATAACTTTTATGATAATAAATTTTAATATTTTTATTCTGCAAGACATACATTCATTGGATCTTACTTTGTGTTTTTGTTTTTCTATTCTCCCTAAGCAAGACATTAAAACAGCTTAGGTAAAATGAGTAAGCAATAGGGTATATGCTTTTAGTTCATCTGTAGTATTTTAAGTTAAATTATGTGTTTGAATTTTGTGTTGTCATCTGGGTATTTATTCTTACATAGTTACAGAGAGAGATGCTTTGTTCTGTTAAAAAATTTTGAATTTGTAACTGAAACCTTGAATTATGACAGATGAAATTATTTGAATTGCTGTAATGCACTTATCACAAAGCTTCATTTTCCTATGCAGCAGGATGAAGATGATGTAAAATGATATTTATTATTTAAGAGATGATATATCAAGTAAGAAAAGTATATAAACCAATACATATATTTTCAGGTGCTTAAATAAATAATAAATACTAAGCTGAAATTTGATAGTTTGAAAAGCAGTTTATAATGAGTATATGATAATGTAGAATTTACCGCTACTTTACATCACTAAAGTCCATTTAGCTTGATCTTAAATTCTGTGGAAAGGTTTGTAATTCTTTAAGCTGGTCTTGTCTCATCTTGATCCATCTGTAGGAAAGGGAATTAGGTGGTTTAGTATCTTTGTAAAATTGTCATACGTTCTGTATTTTCCCTTCAAAGCAATAGCAATGACAGTTTATAGAATGCTTTCATGTATACATAATCCTGAGGATTATTGTTCTGATTTAATGACTTGATAAGAACATACACCTGTCCAATAACAAAGCTGGAAGCTCTGAGGAACTTCTTTGGGATTTAGGATACAAAGCATGTATAATTTCATGTTTCATGGATAAAATACATAAGCTGTCACAAGTGTGATTATGTACATGTGAGAATATTTGTTTTATCAGGTCTCTGTTGCTCCACTTCCTTTCATACCTGG
Source organism: Noctilio leporinus (assembly GCA_004026585.1). Taxonomy (NCBI): domain Eukaryota; kingdom Metazoa; phylum Chordata; class Mammalia; order Chiroptera; family Noctilionidae; genus Noctilio; species Noctilio leporinus. The sequence continues at coordinate 32,660 of PVIW01002647.1, forward strand.
CTCCAACTTATTCTTTAGTTCACTTCAGTTCTTCTTAGAAACATTGTTCAGCTTTTGATACCGGTATACTTTCTTTCTTTGCGCTTGTTTGGCAAAATCTCAATCATGTTTCACTGTAATTGTCCATCTTATCTAAGCCTGTTAAAGTTGTCCAACACTTTGGCCACAGATGGTACTACTTACCAGTCAGTTAATATTTATTTTTACCAAAGGTGAAGAACTGTATGATGGAAATATCATGGATGACATTTCTCTCTTTCCTGACCATTCATATTCCCTTACAGCTCCCTGTTTCTCAGCATTTGACATTAGCTTAACATACACATAGGAATGCTTTATTATAACTTGAAAAGTACGTGCTTTCCAAAAGGAATACAGGATCAAACAAAACATTATCATGTAAAGCTTCTATCACCAAATAATAAAGAACACAAGTTAACTTTCTCTAAATTGACAAAAGATAGTCTTACAGACTGTGTCCTTGAACATTATTACCTAGGGAAATACTTTAACATACCAGATGTTTCATTACTTGGCTATATTTTTATGAAATGGAAATTCATTGATTGCTATCAGATGGAAATTAGAAAGAAAATCAACGATTTAAAGTCATCTCAGTTTATTTTATCTGATATTTTAAGCATATATATATACTCACTAATTTAAATTTAAATATAAATGCATATGTATATATGTGTGATTTTGCTAAACTCACATGCAATACATTTTCCTAAAGTTATTGTAATATTTTTATAAATGTTTTCAATTTTCTTGAAAAAAGTCTTTAATGAGTATACATCCCAAGTGTTACAAAGGTATTATAATTATTTATAAAAAGTAGGATATTATTTAGTTTTAAAAAATAGTGTAGATATCTTTATCTTAACTGTGAAGTGTCAAAGGTCAGGTGACCAAAGCTCTTGTGTAGATTTAAAGCATCACCTTTACTTCTTTCTGCTCTTTATTTTTTCATATGGATTTGAGTTACTATCTAGTGTCCTTTCATTTTCTTCTTTCTTTTTTTTTTTTTTTTTATAAGATTTTATTTATTTTTCAGAGAGAGGGGAAGGGAGAGAGGCAGAGACAGAGAGAGAGATAGAGATAGCAATGTACGGTTGCCTTTCACCTGCCTCCAGCTACAGACCTGGCTGGAGACCTGGCTTGCAACCTGATTATGCTGCCCTGGCTGGGAATCGAACCAGCGACCTTCGGGTTCCCAGGCCGGCACCTTATATCCACTGTGCTACCAGCCAGGGCTTTGTCCTTTCATTTTGGTCTGAAGAATTCCATTTAATATTTCTTGTAGGACAGATCTTCTAGCAATGAACTTCTTTAGATTTATTTATATTGGAATGTCACTAAGTCATACCTTCAACACTCAGCAGGGATTTTATACTTTCTATCCTTCACTGCTTGCTTGTGCTGAGCCTTTAGGTTGACCAGAAGTGAGAACATAGGGTGTTCTTGGGTCTTTCCTGAGCATGTGCAAAACCCTGGGCTTATATACAGACCTATATATCTGTATGACCATCTAGATTTCCAAGAACATGTTGGAATTTTTTAACCCCTTCTATGGATATCATTCCCTGGCTTTTCCTTTTAAACTTAATGATTAGCCTATCATTTGTCTGAACTGTTATACTCAGGCATCTGTCATGTTAAACAATTGCATCTAAACCAAGCAGAGGAACAAAAAGAAAAATGAATTAAAAAAAAATGAGAGTGGTCTAAGGGATCTCTGGGATAACATCAAGCATGACAAGGAGAAGAGAGTGAACAAGGAACTGAGGACCTGTTTAAAGAAATAATGGCTGAAAACTTCCTTAACCTGAAGGAAAGAGACACACAAGTCTGGGAAGCATAGGGGATCCCAAACAAGAGGAACCCACAGAAACTCACATAAAGATGCATCATAATTAAAACAGCAAGGGCTAAAGATATAAAGAGAATTTTTAAAAGAGATTTTATTTATTATTTCCAGAGAGAGAGGAAGTGAGAGAGGCAGAGAGGGAGAGAAATATCAATGTATGGCTGCCTTTCACCTGCCTCTAGCTACAGATCTGGCTGGAGACCTGGCTTGCAACCTGGTCATGTGCCCTGGCTGGGAATCGAACCAGCAACCTTTGGGTTGACAGGCTGGTGCCTTATCCATTGTGCTTCCAGCCAGGGGCAAAAAGAGAATATTAAGAGCAGCAAGAGAAGGACAGTTAATTACCTACAAGGGAGCTCGCATAAGGCTGTCAGCAGATTTCTCAACAAACTCTTCAGGTCAGAAGGATTGCCATGAAGTATTCAAAGTGATGAAAAGCACAAACCTACAACCAAGACTCTCTATCCAGCAAGGCTACCATTTACAATTGAAGGCAAAATAAAGAGCTTTTCAGACAAAAAAAAAAAAAAAAAGCTATGGAGTTTATTACCATCAAATCAGTATTGCAAGAAATGTTTAAGGGCCTTCTTTAAGAAGGAGAAAGAAAAAAAGAGAGGATCATAGATATAAAGAATAAAATGACAATAAATAAGTACCTATTAATAAAAACTTTAAATGGGAACAGATTAATTGTTCCCATCAAAAGACATAGTGTAGCTGAATGGATAAGAAAGCATGACCATTATATATGCTGTCTATAAGAGACCACTTTAGAACAAAAGATACACACAGACTTAAAGTGAAGGAATGGAAAAAGTATTCCATTCAAATGGAAACAGAAAAGGCTGGGGTAGCAATACTTATATGAGTCAAAGTAGACTTCAAATAAAAAGAGACAAAGAAGGATATCATATAATACTAAAGGAATTGATCCAACAAGAAGATATTATATCCCTTGTAAACATATATGCACCCTTCATAGGAGCACCTAAATATGTAAGAAAACCTTGGTGGACATAAAGGGAGAGATTGACAGTAATGCACTTATGGTAGGAGATTTAAACACCCTATTGACATCAATGGATAGAACTTCCACACAAGAAGTAAACAAAGTAACAGTGATCTTCAGCAACACACTGGATCAGATGGGTTTAATTGATATTTACAGAAAATTTCATCTCCAAACAGCAGAGTACACATTCTTGTCAACTGCACATGGAACATTGTTTAGGTTAAGGCTTATTAACACAAGCCTCAACAGGTTCAGGAAGATTGAAATCCTATTAAGTATCATTTCTGACCACAAAGGTATGAAACTGGAACTCAATTACAAAATAATAACAACACCACCTTCCCCCGAAAAACACTATACATGGAGGCTAAATAACATTACTAAATGATGAATGGGTTAACAATGAGATCAAGGAAGAAATCAGAAGTTACCATGGTACCAATGAAAATGAACACACAACAACCCAAAATCTGTGGGACACAGTGAAAGCAGTCCTAAGAGGGAAATTCATAGCATTACAGACCTACCTGAAGAATTGAGAAAAATCTCAAATAAGCAATCTAACCCCACACCTAAAATAACTAGAAAAAGAATAACAAAGTCCAGAGTAAGTATAAGGAAGGAAATAATAAAGATTGGAGCAGAAATAAATGACATAAAGGCTAAAAAAAATAATATAAAAGATAAATGAAACTAAGAGCTGGTTCTATGAAAATATAAACATAATTGATAAACCTTTGACCAGACTCATAAAAAAAATATAAACAAGAACCCAAATAAATATAATAAAAAATGAAAGAGAAAAAGAAACAATTGCTACAACATAAATACAAGGGATTAAAAAATTATTATAAATAACTAAATGCCATACAACCTGAGTGACTTGGATAAAGTCCTAGAAACATACTATCTTTCAAAACTGGACCAGGAAGAATCAGTAAAATCTCAGATATTTTTTTAAAAAGATTTTATTCATTATTTTTAGAGAGAGTGGAAGGGAGGATGGTAGAAAGGGAGAAAAATATCAATGTATGGTTGCTTTTCACCTGCCTCCAGCTGGCTTGCATCCTGGTTATGTGCCCTGGCTGGGAATCAAACCAGCAACACTTGTGTTCGCAGGCCAGATATTTCTGGTAGCAATATTTTTTCTTATATATTTCCTCAGAGAAGGGGAACGAAAGAAAAAAATAAATGGGACTCTATCAAACTAAAAAGCTTTTGAACAGCAAAGGAAACAACACAATGAAAAAAAATAATTCACTGAAATGGTAGAACATATTTGCTAATGATACATCTGATAAGGGTTAATTTCCAAAATTTATTAAGAGCTTATACAACTCAACACCAGTAAAACAATCCAATTAAAAAATGAACAAAGACTCTGAATAGATAACTTTTCCAAAGAGTTCATACAGATAGCCAATAGATGTATGAAAAGATGTTCGTTATACTAACCATCAGAGAAATGCAAATTAAAACAACAATGAAATATCACCTTGTGCCTGTCAGAATGGTTGTCATCCATAAATCAACACACAAATGTTGGTGAGAATACAGAGGAAAGGGAACCCTTATGCACTGTTACTGGGAATGAAGATTGGTGCAGCCACTGTGGAAAACAGTATGGAGTTCCCTCAAAAACTTTAAAAGCAAAATGCCATATGACCCATGGTTCTACTTCTGGGAATATAGCTGATTTGAAAGAGTACGAGGTCTGTCTGGATAAAACCTAGCCATTGTTAATGTAATGAGAATGGTTTTTGCCACATTGATATAGCCTGGCAGCCAAGGAGAGTGGACTGGAATGTGCATGTGTGAACAATGGTGACTTCACGGTACTAGACAGTGGGGGTAGTAGATACCTTTGAGTGAGCATGTGTACTGTGTGGCCATCACATTCAAAATGAGTTTGTGGAGTAGTGACTTTGCATCAAATTTTGTGTTAAGCTTGAACATTCCTCCATGGAAACTATTAGGATGATTCAGAAGGCCGCAGCTATGGGCAACTCGTGATTGGCAGCTTCATCATGACGACGTGCCTACTCATGCATCATACATCTTATGCAGAGTTTTTTGAGAAACATCAAATCACCCAGGTGACTCAGTGCCCTTACAGCCCAGATTTGGTGCCCTGTGACTTCTGGCTTTTCCCCAAACTAAAATCACCTTTGAGAGGGAAGGGTTTCAGACCATTGATGAGATTCAGGAAGATAACAGTGTTGGCAGCTGATGGTGACTGTGAGAAATGTGTAAGATCCCAAGGTGCCTAATTTGATGGGGACTGAGGTATCATTGTCCTATATACAATGTTTCTTGTATCTTCTTCAATGAATAGAAATTTTTCATATTACATGGCTGGATACCTTTTGGACAGACTTCTGTACATGCACCCTTATGCTCATTGCAGCATTATTTACAGTAGCCAAGATTTAGAAGCAGCCCAAGTGTCCATCAGTAGATGAATCGATAAAATAGCTGTGGTACATTTACACAATGGAATACTACTTGGCTCTAAAAAAGAAGGAAATCTTACCTTGTGATAGCATGGATAGACCTGGGTAATATTATGCTAAGTGAAATAAGCCAGTAAGAGAAAAATACTTTATGATTTTACTTATATGCGGAATCTAATGAAAAACTAAGCTAATAAACAAAATAGAAACAATAATAGATACATAGGACAGAGTGACAGCTGTTAAGAGTGGATGAGTGTTGGAGCAGCTGCTGGATAAAAAGGGTAAAGGGATTAAGAAAAAAAAATAGACACAGTCAATAGTATGTTGATTGCCAGAAGGAAAGGGAGGTGGGTGGAGGTGGAGTAGGGCAAAGTGAGGATAAATGGTGTTAGAAAGGGACTTGACTTTGAGTGGCGAGCACATGATGCAGTATGCAGATGACATTTAATAGAGTTGTACACTTGAAACCTGTATGGTTTTATAACCAATGTTACCCCAATAAATTCAATGAACAAAACCAGACAATAATGACCTCCAATGGTTTTTGATAAATTTCTCCTTCCAGTTCTCCCTACCTCCCAGACACTTTTTTTGCACTGAGTGAGTCCGAATCAGTGCTGTAGACTGATTGTGTCCTCCCTAAATTCATATGTTGAATTTGATGGCCTTTGGTGGCGGGGGGCTTTGAGGCATAATTAGGTCATAAGAGTGGAGCCCTCTTGAATGAGATTAGTGCCCCTATAGAGGAGACTCTAAAGAGCTTCCTCATTCCTTCCACCAGGTGAAAACACAGCAAAAAGACTATAGTCTGGACATAGGAGTGGGCTCTCACCAGAATCTAGTCAGTTTGTGCTTTGGTCTTGGACTTTTCAGTGTCCATAGTCTTGAGAAATAATTCTTTGTTGTGTAAGCCACCCACTCTATGGTATTTTTGTTCTAGAGCCTGAATAGTCTAAGTCAGTTAAAATAGAAACAGCTTTGCAAGCAGAATCTTCCAGGGAACTATCAGACTGGTTAAATAATGAAAATTGTCTTGAATTGGGCTTTGAAGGACTTCCAATCCTGTTCTTTCTCCAATGGCTGGCAAGCTGTTGATTTACACATGATTGCGAAGCTGTTGTTTTCAAGGCTGTCATTAAGCTGGCATGGAGGGAATGAGAATAAAGCAAGTGAAAAATGCCACAAAACTTTCTGTTCTTCTTTAGATTTAGCAATTTTTCTTTAATGAACACTCTCCAGATTGCTGCAAGCCATTGGTTAATTCTGGAGTTCTGAAATGTTAATTCTGACCCATTAAAAAAAACACAAAACATTTTCTTTTATGGAGGAATTTTGGAGTTTTTACTCTGTCATTTCCACCGATGTCACTATTCAGTCTCTTTGATTCTTATTTCAATCAAAGTGAGATGGCTATATTAACAACATTAAAAATGTATCAAAGGCTGGTAAAAGGGATTTTTCTTCACCTTTTATTCCCTAATATGTGCATAGTCCACAGAGCTCTTACACCATGGACATGCCCATGATAGCTTTGTACCATATTAATGGTGTTTATTGGTATTAAAAACAAATGAGCAAAACTTCCTAACCCATCCCCACCAAAACCCACAAATAGGCAAAAACAAACAAACAAACAAACAAAAAAACCCCCCAAAAACCAAACCCAATAACAACCACCAAAAACAGGAGGACGGTTGGTTACAATCAAGTGTGACTAGTTTGTTGACTTTCTAAAGTGGGATTACATCATTGGCGCACCAATGAAGAAGGCACTGGCGTCAATATCAGGCTTCCCTGTGGGAATCATAGGTCCGCAGATACTTCATTACCTTGATTCTGTGTTTCCTAATCTGTAGAACGATACTGCAGACTTCCCAGGATTGCTCAGAGTGTTCGCTACAATGTAGATCTGTGTGTGTTACATGACAGAAATTCACTCCAAAGCAGCTATCATCAATAGGAAGGATATTAATTAAAAATAACTATTGTTCTTATGTCATTTACATGTCATTCGCATAGGAACATACTGAGCATACTTCCCCAAAACTAAGTTTAAAAACTCAGAGATGCTTGTTTATATGTTTTGTTCTTTAACATTTGTGTAAATTATGTAGATTTCTGGTAGTACAGATTGGGGGTAGTAATTAAATGGGAAACAACTATTTCATGATTGTCCTATTCTTGAATTTAAACATGTGAGTGTGAGGTGATTAAGGAGGGTGTTTGTGACTTGTGAGTGATAGTGTAATAAATCCCATTCTTCCCAATGCACAGGAGAGAGGCATGGTGGAGCCCAGTGTTAAATTGTGTAAACTAAACCATTGAGGACAAGGAAGAAAGAACAATAAGAATGAGAGAAGAGAGCTGATCAGGTTTTGGAGGACAGAAGAAAGAGTGGATAACCTTTAGAAATAAAGAGAATTTGATAGCTCATTAAGAAAAAAAGAAGCAAAGTAGTAAGACTTCAAGATCCTAGTGGAAGGGAAAAGGTAGAGTTGCTTGTACCTCTGGCTTCATTGTTGAATGAGCACTGTTTCTCCTCCCAATTTAAATTGAACTTTTCCCGTCCCTTTAGAGAAGGCAGAGTAACCGTAGCAAAATGATTGTAAACATATGGTTTGTGTTAATGTGATCGTTCGCTTCCTCATTATGGATTTAGTGTGAACATTAACATCTAACTGCCTAATTTCCCAATAACCATTGAAAAATTAGAGCTGCATCATTGCCACCCTACTACTCACTATAATAATTTTGTCATTTCTAAAAGCACTTAATCTTCACAAAACAATGTGAATCATTTGCCTTTTGTATTATTTTGGCTTTTAGACCATATTGGTTTGGTTTGATTTATTTATTTATCTGTATAAAATTTATCTGTATAAATAATTATTTATCTGTATAAAATAAAAATCAAACAATTAACAGTATTTTATATACAAACAAATTACAGTTATATTATCTATTTTCTTTATGAGATCAGCGTTTATTCTTTGTGTATCTAGGTCCATATCAAAGCTATTAAACATTGTCATACACATGTATTTGGTAAAATATCCAAATTTTTCCATGCTTTGTTTAAATTGCTTCTATAAATCACCAAGAATAAATTCTTACTGTGTGCACAGGCATAATTCATGATTCAGTGGGAAAAATTTCTATGAAGCTGAAGACTATGTGTGTTTCTGGTTATAGGCATATACGTGACCTTTGAGTGATTTGCACATTGTATAAAAACATACTAGGAAGTGCACGTATGCACACACATTCACATGCCTACACATAAGATTGTATATTCTCTCTCTCACATAAACACACAGTCAGCTCACAAACTGAACTGCACACATTGATACACAATATTCATGTACTCATATATATATATACTTGTGCAGGTATAGGTAGTTGTTTAAAATGCATTGTGAGTTTTTCCTATTGGATTTGGAACACAGAGAACCCTTTTTTTACACAATTATTTTTGCTAATAATGAGGGGTAAACCTGCTGAGATTTAGCTGCCTTTCAACTTGGATGTGAATAAATGAAATGATTTATGCATGTAATTTTGAAATATACTAAGTGCTTCTATTAGATACCAACCCTAAATTTTCCCATTAGGTATTTGATTAATCTTAAAAGCATTTGAGGCAGAAATGCACATATAAAATTATAATTTTAACCTTTCCCTTAAAGATATGGTCATTCATAAATTTCCACAAAAGAGTAAATAGTCATCAGTTAAATATAGCTTCTGTTAGGATTAGAACACAAATGCACAGTGATTCTACCTGATGTCTTTCTTTTTTAAAAAATCATTTTTATTTTTCAGTTACATTTGACATACAATATTATATTAGTTTTAGATGTACAACTCAGTGATTAGACATTATATAACTTACCAAGTAATCATCCTGATAAATGTCATAACCATCTGACTCCGTACATAGCTATTACAATATAGTTGGCTATATTTCTTAACCTGTATTTTATATAATTGTGGCTATTCTGTAACTACTGGTTTATACTTCTTGATCATTCACCTTTTTCATCCATTCTCTTATGCCCCCTCCCCCATTTGGCAACAATCAAACTATTCTTTGTTTTTCTGAGTCTGTTTCTATTCTGCTTATTCATTTTTAAAATTCAGTTATTGATAGGTATTATTTATTGCCATTTTGTTGGTTATATTTTTAATCTTTTTCTTAATGAAGACATTTTAATATTTCATGTAATCTTTTAACATTTTGTATAATACTGGTTTAGTGGTTGTGAAATGCTTTAGCTTTTCTTTGTCAAGTCCTTTATCCATCCTTTGATTCTAAATAATAGCTTTGCTGGGTAATCTTGGTTGCAGGTCTTGCTTTTCATCACTTTTTCTTGCCAATACTTTTTGGCCTGCAAAGTTTCTGTTGAGAAATTAGCTGATAGTTTCATGGGATCTCCCATGTAGGTAACTAACTGCTTTTTCTTGCTGCTTTTAAGATTCTGTCTTCGTCTTTAACCCTTTGCACTTCAATTATCACGTGTCTTGATATGGGCCTCTTTGGTTGGTCTTATTTGACTCTTTGCACTCCCTGGACTTGTATGTCTGTTTCTTTCACCAGGTTAGGGGAGTTTTCTGTCATTATTTTTCAAATTGGTTTTCAGTTTTCTTGATCTCTTCTCCCTCCTTTCAGCACCCCCATGAGGCAAATGTTGTTGGAACGCTCAAGTTGTCCCAGTGGCTTTTAACACCAGCTTCTTTTTTTTGGATTCTTTTCTCTTTTTGCTGCCCTGATTGGGTCTTTTTTTTCTTTCTTACATTCCAAAAACTTTTGATTCTTGGCTTCATCTACTTTACTGTTGATTCCCTGTATATTATTCTTCATTTCAGTTAGTGTAACCTTCATTTCTGACTGGTACTAATTTATGGTTTTCATGTCCTTTTTCTATGCTGTTGAAGTTCTCACTAAGTTCATCTACTCTTCTCCTAAGTTCATTAAGCATTCTTATAACCAGTGTTTTGAACTTTGCAACTTAAAGGTTGTTTATTTCTGTTTTGTTTAGCTCTTTTTCTGGAATTTTGATCTATTCTTTAATTTGGGCCATGTTTCTTTGTCTTCTTATTTTGGCAGCCTCCCTGTGTTTGTTTCTGTTTATTAGGCAGAGCTGCTGTGACTCCATGTCTTGATAGTGTGGCGTGATATTGTAGGTGTCCTGTAGGGTCCAGTGACACAGACTCTCCTATCCCCCAAGTGGGTACTTGAAGTACACTCTCTGTGTGGGCTGAGTACACCCTCCTCTAGTAGTTGAGCCTTGGTTGCTATTGGCAGGTTAATGGAGGGATTTACCCAGGCCAGTATGTTCCAAGGATTGGTTGTGACCACTGACTACCAACCACTGGCCTTCTGTGGAGGATCAACTGTGCAGGAACAGGGTAGCAGTCTGTAGCTGTCCACACGGTGCTCATGCCCTGGGGTTTCCTGGGTGGTGCAGGCCAAGGTCAGCCTCCACCTGTGTTTTGCCTGGGCCACCCTGCGTGAGCTGTGGAGCAGAGATGCTGCTACTTGTGCTGGGCTTGGAGATTCCCAGGTGGAGCCAAGCTGTGAAACTAGGCTGGCTGCTGCTATTTCAGTGCCTGAGGCCAGTTAGCAAGAGATACAGGGGCTAACTGCTCACTAAGGCGAGCTGTTGCTTGTTTGAAAGGATTTAGGAAGGGTGAAGCATGAGCCAAGAGCAGCCATTCTTACGGAAAAGCCACTGCTGACAGCTGTCAGTTGGGAGGGAAGGAGCCTCAGGGGATCTCCAAGTTGGGGCAGTGTTAGCCAGGTTGATGGAGTTTCAGATGTGGTGCTCACCTGCTGGCTCTGTGACTCTGTTGGGGAGAAGGATTCAGAAAAGGGACAGTAGCCTCTCCCTTTCTGTTCTTCAGCTCTTGCCTTGATGCCAGACATGTCATATTCTCCCTTTATGCCCCTGGTGCCTTTCAAGCTGCTACTCCAGTGCTGGAGCTCAGAGGGAGTGAGTCTGAGTAAGTCCGTGTGTGGGTTCTTGAAGGAGCTGCTTGGGACTCTAAAGGTTTCTTCCATCAACTCAATCCCTGCTGGTTTTTGCATTGAAGTTACGGGGACTTATCTTCCTGTCACTGGAACCCCGGACCTGGGGGACCTGCCTGGTGTGGGGCTGGGACTTTCCACTCTCAAGATACCTTCCTGATTTTTTATCCAGCACACATGGATGTGAGACCAGCCCATTCTGCACCTGTGCCCCTCCTATCAGTCTGGATAGATGGGATCTCTTTAATTCTGTAGTTGCCTGACTTCATTCAACTCAGTTTCTGATGGTTGTACTTTACTTTATTTGTAATTTTGATGAGATCGTGTGAAGAGGCAAGCCATATCTACCTCTGCCACTATCTTGACTGGAAGTTGCATCTCCCTCCTGATCGTTATTCATCACATGTAGGTGTGGTACCAGCCCATTTTGCCAGTCTGCTCCTCCCACCAGTCTCAGTGTAGCTTCTTCACCTCCTTTGTTATAGGAATTATGTTCAGGTTAATTTCAGGTGGTTCTGAATGATGGTTATCTGTAGTTTAGTTGTAACTTTGTTCTGGTTGCGGGGGATGCTAGTTCCATGTTTACCTATGCTGCCATCTTGACTGGAACTCTATTTCTTTTTTCTTCTTGTTTTTCTTATATATTAGGTTTTACTTATTTTTTGTTTAAAGGAGAAGGGAGTGAGGAAGGAAGGGAGAGAAACATCGATGTATGGTTGTCTTTCTTGTGCCTGCAGCTGGGGAACTAGATGGAGACCTGGCCTGGAACCTTGATATGTGCCCTGACTGGAATCAAACCAGTGACCCTTGGGTTCACAGGCCGGTACATTTGAGTCACATTAGCCAAGACTATTAGGTTTTAATTTTATAAACATCACCCCACAGCTAATCTAGACAAGTGTACTGCATGTTCCAATCATATTCAGCCCAGGATAACTGAACAAGTTGTACAGGTTATCAATTGGGACTACTGCATGTGGTGTTAATGTTTGTATAACTTTGTATACTACTACATTCATCTTCATTTTGAGTAAACCAGTCTACAAATGTGAAGGGAATATGTAGAAATAACATTAGCCCCAGCTTGGCCTCTTTGTTAAGAATGAGGGGTTTGAATAGGTCCAGCAAATTGTAATGAGGAGTGGTGCTGTGGTGTTCTTCCATATTATGCTGTGAGGCCATTGAAACTGGCTGATAGGAAGAGCTCATGGAAACAACCTGCTTTGCATATCTGTCATTTGGGAATTTCAATACTTGAACTTCAAGGAACTCTAAAACTAATTCATCGGATTCCCTTTCTCAAAATGTCTCTTTATAGATGAGAAAATAGAATCCCAAAGAGGGGCACCAGCCTAAGATCACAAAAATACTCTTGTGTCAAAGCCAAGACTATAGTAATAATAATCGTTTAGTTCCCAACCCAGAGTGTCTTTCATTACTCCTTAAGTATTATTGACACCCATTACTTGGGTGATTTACCTCCTTTTGCTTGTTTTCTACTATTGAAATTATGGGAGCTTGAATAGGGTGCATTCCATCATGCACATTCTGTAGCACCTACAATTTCCTGTTCTTTAAGTTCTTGTCTCATGGTTATTGGCTCGTGCCTGAATGTGAGTGGTTTGTCAATACCCATGCCTGAAGGGCTATATCAGATTTCTATTATTTTTAATTACTAGTGAAACACCTTTATTAGAAGTAACCTTTGAAATTGCATCCAGAAGCTTTCTTTCATTCTATATATTTTAAAAGATTTATTTTCTAATTTTTTTATTTTTAGAGAAAGGGGAAGGGCGGGAGGAAGAGAGCGAGAGAATCATTAATGTATGGTTGCTTCTTGCATGCCCTGACTGGGGGCCTGGCCTGCAACCCAGGCATGTGCCCTGACTGGGAATTGAACTGGCGGCCCTTTAGTTCGCAGGCCAGCACTCAGTCTGCTGAACCACACCTGCCAGGGCTGTTATTCTCTTTTAAATTGTGAAAAGTGGATATCATGAAAAAGGTTCTTCTAGTTTCAAAAGTATTCATTTGATAGTATTGACCCCAAGTAAATGTGAGTTAAGAACCTGGTTCATGCAGTATATTAAATTCATTTCAGAGTCTTTAGAAGGGAGTATATACTCAATATTTTTTTTTTTTTTGCAGTTTTTTATGTATACTCAATATTTTTATAATTAGTAAGGGCTTTATAAATAAGTTTATTGTATTATGTTGGTTGAGACTTTTAAATAGAAGATTATTTGAGCTGGTGGTAACCTCCACAGGTAGGATGTTGTCAACTGGTAGCTGATTGAAGTTGGACCAGTTTTGCGGTGCAGCAGTTAAGAAGCCTTGATTTCATCTGTCCAATTGCGGACTCCTTGTAGGTGTGGATGATGTCTGCTGGTTTAGGTTTTTATAAAGATGTGTATAATATGAGGTATGTCTTGAAAGTATTGAGCCAGTGCCAATATAATTAAAAGTTTGCACAGCCAGTACTTTGGGGACATATCTCATTTAAAATAGACAAATTAATCCTTATTATTCATAGTAGGAGTTTGGCTTTAATGTAATTGTACAGGTAGCTGTTTTATACCTATTTGATTTTTCCTTCTATTTTTGCTTGGTAGGATGTAGGATGTGGGAGGGAGCTAGAAAAATTCCAGAGATCAAACACAATTTCAGGGTAGTTGCTTCTTTTCCTCTGAATTTACTGTTAATCCTTTTAGTCAATAATCTCTTCAGTTGAATATATAGCACAATTCTCCTAGTTGAGGATGCCAAATACCATTTCAGAGTGATTGAAAATCTGGTTATAAAAAATTTCCAGTAATATTCTCACTTTACGATTATTTCCTTGGATGATTTTTTAAAGATGAAGAAGTAATAATCATGTGTAGGCATTTAATATTAAGTATTTAGAGACTTTAATAACTTGAGATTAATATTTATAAAACTTTTATAGGTAACATAGCTAACATTTAATGAAAATACCAATTAGTATTATTAGATTGACTGATATAGTAAAATATAAATTATGCATTTTCTCATTGATCCTTGACAAGTTTTTATATAGAAACATGACTGATGGGCTGGATACTTGTAGACTTTGGAATTGTTCCAATATAAGTTTTAATAGATTCTTTGGTACTTACTGGCAATGAGAGTTTCAGGAAGCTAATTGTACTCTGAAATTCTTTCCTTACCTTGTAAGTGACAATGGTAATTCCTGACTAGGCTTATTTTTTTAAAAAAATGTATTAATGGTATATTGTAAAAGTGCCCAACATAATGGTTTGAGTGCAGTGATGACAATAGTAAATAATAATAGTAACAAGGTAATTACTGTAAGGAATAATCTAAATACCATATGAAACAACTAATATTGACCTTATAAAAATATGTATTCTATTTCCAAAATAAGCAAGTGTTTTATTTGCCATCTCTCAGTAAAAACCAAGGTGTTCAAGTGAGAGTTTCTTTATAGTCTAGGAAATAAGATGAGGCAGGAGATGAAATTCAATTCAAACAAAAGGCCTAATGAGCATTACTCGAAACCTTTGTAAAATTGTACAGTTAATAAGGTGGCTTAATTTCATTGCTTGAGGCACTGATGCATATTTCATTCATCTTAAGCCTTTCCTCTTTCAAAGCCAGAATGAAAATATAATAATTGCATAGTCTGTGATTAGCCAGCTGCTTAGCAGCTCTCTGTCTTAAAGAATATTTTCTGTTGTATCTTTTTGCCAGCAATGACTAGCAAGTAGTCAATATTAGTTGCATATGGACAATATATTTTGTTTTGATGTAATTGCTTTTCTTTTGATGTAGTATTAGGGTTATTGGCAATGTTCCTAACTCCTAAAGACAAAAAATTCCCATCCATGATAAATAGAGTTAACCATTTTCATGAAGAGGCAGCAGGTCTCACCAAATTGGTTTTGTAACTGTTTCTGTCTTGCTTTAAGCCTGAAACCTTTGTTGAAGTAAGAGCAATGGAGGTTTATCAGCAATCTCTGTGTCTGTGCCCAGTTACTCAGCCTCACAGCAACTGCTTGTAAATAGAGTGTCAGTCAGAGGGCCTCACACCCACTTTTTCTCACTCCACCCCCAACAGAGCAACAGAAACTATCAGGCTGAGGAATGTGCCAGAAAGAGATTAAATCTATATTTACAGCACAGCCCAGGGCTGGTAGTCATCACAGGTTCCTGTAAAGGAACATCTTGGGTGTCCAGGGTGCACAGTCACTCCTCCTCATGACCGCCTGGCTAGGAAATTGCCCTGGACATCATGCCTGTCAGTGAGAGCAAAACAGACTTTTAAACTAGATAACTGGGGAGGAAGGATTGTATTAGTTTGGTTTCCTACTTTTCCATTCTTTCCTGAAAGCTGAGAGTTTAAACTACTCAATAATACCGCTGACTTGGCATCCATGTTATGTGGCCAAGTACCTGCAGAGTCCTTGAACTGACATGAATTGCTTCCCTGCTTCCAGCCTCCCCTCAGCACATACATGCCCTAGGTAGCAGCCCACAGAGTCACAGGTAAATGTAGACTCCTGATATGACTCCCCTTGAGATAAGCATTCTCAAGGCTCTGCTAACCAGAGCCTTGCTTTGGTACTCCCCTTAGATAAAATCCTACCCCCAGTATACCAAAACCCCACTTCTTGGTATGAATTGTCCAATTTGGCCTTAGCCTGGGAACCCCAAAGTATTCCACACGTGGACCACGGACATTAAGAGAGTAAGTACCCCAGGTCCTACAGCTCTGTTTTTGCATCCCACCTTGGTCTCCCCTTGTGGGTCCTCCAGACATGCCTTGTACTTCTTCCAGGACCTGTCAGCAATAGAGTCCTTCCTCTATTCTCAATTCCCCTGTGGTCTTTGGCTGAACCATCTGGCTCGCCATCTGACATCCCAGGGTGCTACTTAACAAATGCTAATTTTTAAAAAAGATTTTATATATTATTTTTAGAGAGACAGGGGAAGAGAGAGAGGCAGAGAGGGAGAGACATCAATGTATGGTTGCCTCTTACCTGCCTCCAGCTACAGACATGCTTGGAGACCTGACTTGCAACCTGGCCATGTGCCCTGGCTGGGAATCAAACTAGCGACCTTTGGGTTCGCAGGCCGGTGCCTTATCCATTGTGCCACCAGCCAGGGCTAACAAATGCTAATTTAATAGTCACAAGACTGATTAGCCCATAATGTCTTCAATAATTATCTAGTGAACTTCCCCTGGCCCCTAGACCGGTGAAAGCCCAGCCAAAGAAAGGTTTAAGATTCTTTCTTGCATTAGGCTACCATGTAGGCCAGATTGCAATTGCAATTTAGGGCTCTGCCTAAATGTTCAGTGCTATATTATCTGGCAGTAGCTTCCAGTAGTCTTTTCAAGTCTCCCTACTACCCCCACTTTCATTGCTCTTTCATGTCCTGATACATATGTGCATGTGTATACCATGCATACACCCCACCCCCAACACACATGAAAAGGCATTTGTCTGCAAAATAACCACCTGTGCTTCCTAGATTTTTTCTGCCTCCTGAATCTTTAGTCATTTCTCCAGCCTATGGGTTGATGTTTGCATTTCTCAAGACTCCTCCCTGCATTGCCCTTCTGGCAAGGATTAAGTTTGCTTCTGATGCCTGTGACACCTTTGCTCTGTTCTCTTAAAATACGTTGTAACAATTAACTAGGTAAGCTTTCATCTGGCTCACTCTGATCACACCACCTTCAGTTTTTCAGTTTCTAAATTGGATTTGAGTTTTGTTACAAACCCCAGATTTAGTGGGATCATTAAAAATATTTGTCTTTTCCCTGTGGATGTTTTTCCCTTCCATATTTATAAGGTGGAGCTACATTCTACACAGAGGAGGCTTCTAAAGATTTTTATAATGTAAACTGGAATATAGTAAAACTTTCCTTTTGAAAGTTTCCACAAATCACTCAAAATGTAAAATATATAGATGTGGGTAACCTCAAAAAAATCAACAGCCAGGCAGCCTTTCCTGCAGTATTGATCCAATCACCATTTTAAATTAAAAAAAAAATTTTATTTTATTTTATTTTTTTAAAGATTTTATTTATTATTTTCAGAGAGAGGCAGAGAGGGAGACAGACATCAGTGTATGGTTGCCTCTCACCTGCCTCCAGCTACAGACCTGGCTTGCAACCTGGTCATGTAACCTGGCTGGGAATCGAACCAGTGACCGCTGGGTTTACAGGCCGGCACCTTATCCACTGTGTCACCAGCCAGGGCCTGATCATCATTTTTTCAGCTGAGTAGCAGATGAAGTTTTGGCTTGTGTTTTGATATCATGCAATAGAAAGATATGTATGTTTAACCCAGAATCATGCTTAGTGAGCTGAGATACAATGTTGGAGGCAGATGGGTGGACTTTAAGAAACAACTGATTCTGTTGCTGGGGCACCACTTGCACTGTGGCTGTGTTCAATGGGAGCAATGTAGAGTAGATTGCCAGTACTTGCTCTCGGCTCTCTTCTTTTCCTTGAATTGTGTAAGTCAAGTGTACAAATGACATCATTCCAGTGTTCCTTGCATAGCTCAAGCCTTACTCTCAGCATTTTCCATGGCTGACCATGGATGGCGTGGCATTATTATCAGCCAATGGTGATAATAATGACCACTATTTATTATTAACTAAGTGTACAAGGTACAATGCTAAGTACTTTATTATGTTGTAATCCCATTTCACCTGCACAGCTCTGTAAGTTCTGCATTTTTAGTTCAGTTTTCCAGATATATACATATAGGTGGACTTACAAAAGCAAGAAATATTCATGAGAAACAGGGGCCTACAGCCAAGATTGCTTTACCCAGCAAACTGTCTTATTGAAGAGTAGATAAAGAACTTCCCAGACAAGAAAAAACAAAAGGAGTTCATCATCGCTAAACCATTATTATATGAAATGTTAAAGGGACTTAAGAAAAGGAAGATCAAAAACTATGAACAATAAAATGGCAAAAAATACATATTTACCAACTATGGAATCTAAAAACCAAACTAAGCAAACAAGAACAGAGACAGAATCATGGATATGGAGAGTGTTTTGATGGTTGCCAGATGGGAGGAGGTTTGGGGAAATGGGTGAAGAGGTGAGGGGATTAAGAAGTACAAATAGGTAGTTGCAGAGTGGCCATGGGCATATGAAGTACTCCTTAGGAAATGGAGTAGCCAAGAACTTACACTCATGACCCTTGGACATGAACAATGGTTGTGGGGATTGCCTGTGGGAGTGAGTTGCTGGGTGGAGGGGGGCAAAGGGAGCCTAAGTGGGACAACTGTAATAGCATAATCAATAAAATATAATTAAAAAGAGAATCTTTCAATCTTAAAAACAAAACAAAACCCTACAAAAAAAAAAAAAAAAAAAAAAGAAAAAGAAAAGAAAAGAAAAAAGTAAGCAAGAGACCTTATTCACTACTTCCACCCTACTGTGTTGGGTATGTTTGTGTGTATGTGTGTATTGTATGCCAATTGGCTTAGAATATGTAATATTTTTTTAAACATTTATTTTTAAAAGATTTTATTCATTGTTTTTAGAGAGAGGGAAAGGGAGAGAAACATCAGTGTATGGTTGCTTTTCACCTGCCTCCAGCTGGTTACCCGGCTAGAAACCAGGCTTGCAATCTGGGTATATGCTCCGACTGGGAATTAAACCAGTGACTTTTGGGTTCACAGGCTGGTGCTCAGTCCACTGAGCCATCAGCCAGGGCTGAATGTATATTTTAAAGAGACAGAAGTTGGTATGGTACTATTAAAAATGGTTTTACTATATTTACAGTGAAGTGACTGAATATTGGAAGTTACATCTCTGCAAGTCATATAGCTAGTACAATGTAATATTTGAACCATGCTGCTTCTTATTCTTTGTAAGAAGATTGTTTCTCATGATCTATTTTCTAGTTTTTCAGCTTTCTCAAGAGCTAGGACCTTGGTAATACTACAAACTGCTAGATATTGTTATGCTGTACTTTTTTCTGCACATAGCAGCTTGTTTTCTGGGCTGTTTATTTATTTTTGAAACTAGGTGGTTTGAACCATAGCTTTGGGGTCTTCACATACAGAGTGTCTTAAAAATTGACCCATTTTCTAATATAATTCAATTTTCTCTTGAAAATAGGGTTTATTGTTCTGTTGGGGCTAATTTGGTTTTTTGATACTACTTTAAGGCATTTCTGTCAAAAAAGATTTTAGTATTAAGTTGCCTATGTGGGTGAATTAACTTTTTGTTTTATCTATTTCTCAGTCAGAGGTTTAATAGGGAATTTATCTTATTTCCATTTACTGTGAAGGGAGGGAGAAAGAGGTCAATGTATGGTTGCCTTTCACCTACCTCCAGCTATGGACCTGGCTGGAGACCTGACTTGCAACCTGGTTATGTGCCCTGGCTGGGAATTGAACCAGTGACCTTTGGGTTCACAGGCCAGTGCCTTATCCACTGTGCCACCAGCCAGGGCCTGATACTTTTCTAAATGTGGTTAATTAACAACCTCTAAGCTAACAGCAGAATTTTATAATAAAGCATTGATTATATTGTAGTTAAAAATGCATATTTGCCTTTTAAAAAATATTCATCAGGGGCCATTTAGCACATTGCAACATTAATGTATTAAATATCACAAAGAAAATATACTTGGAAGACATTTATAATAAAATAGTATCATAATTAGCTTTGTAGACATGGGATGTGTGTTACAGCGAACTTCAAAAAGTTAGCAATTAAATATATTAATTATAAATATTTAATATTAACATATAAATAGGATATTGAAATTGGTTGTAAAATCAAAGTTACATACATACATGTGTGTATATGTACACATACATGCACATACATAAGTATTATACATATGTAGAGCAAGAGTCTTTGTTGATTAGAATAGTATAATTATATAATACTAATAAACAGTTACTCAAAAGACTACAATATTTATATAATAAAGGGATGGACAGCCTGCTCAAGAAAGTCTCAACCAAAGTCACAGTAGACTATCCTGAATTTTGAAGGACAGTGTTACTACCAAATCCTGAAACAAACCTTCCAATTATTCACTTATGCCAATCACTTTCTTAGGAATAGATGGTGATTAAATGTAGAGCATATTTCTCTTTGTAATATAGAAAGTTTGTCCATCTGTCTGTCTGTGTGTTTGTGGTCCTTGTATTTTTATTGAAAACATAAATCTGCCAAGAAAAGGTGCCTAATAATTTCTTGATATTTTCTGACAATATTTAACTCTTTGCCATGCTACTGCTCATTACGAGCTCTGGTTCTTCATGTCAGGTGGTGGTGGAAAGCTGGCATTTTGTAGCAGAGGACACTGGTACTTTCTCCTATATTTTTCCATAATTCTACAGCTCTGTTTAAATCTTTTCCTTAAGCAGTAGCATGGTCTGCCCTCTGAACCTAGAATCTGCTCTGCAAAGGACAGGGTGCTCTTTTTTTGTGGACGGAAGTTCAGCTTTCAAGGAACTCATAGTAGAGGTAGAAAAAATACACAAACTATCTGTGATGCTAAGTTTAAATGTAACAAGTGCAACGCTATTCAGGAAGCTCAAGGGGAGGACAAACACTGGGGCAATAAAATAAATTTTTTTTTGTGGTATTTTTGACTGACCTTAAAGACTGAATAGGTTTATGGAAAGAGATGAATAATGGATATGTAAGGAAGTGGGAGTGTTAATTGGAGACAGAAATGTGTGATAGTGGCAGCACAGAGTCCATTTTGGATAACACCAACCCCAAGGAAATGTGAAGAGGCGATATGGGAGAATAGACCAGAAAATTAAGGCATGTCCAAATTGATTTCCAGGAATTAGTCTTTCTCATCTGGGCTTCCACGAGAGAATTAAGCCTTACATAAAATAAATTGAGTAATTATTTTTCTTAGTCCTTCAAAAGTGACTACATAGCTATCACCTATCGAGATGAATAGGAGAGAAGTTTATTACATGCAGTGGGTGCTCAGGGCATTTGGGTTTAATGTTCTCTGGGAACCCCAATTGAGAAAGACTGGTTTAGACTCTGCATAATGAAGAACAATGGAAAATATGTGAGTTTAATTGTGACTTGATATAGCTGTATTTTGTGAAAACTTAACAACAGTGTTTAGAACAATTTAAGGAATGTGAAATGAAAGATTGAGGTTTTTTTTTTTTTTTAAAGATTTTATTATTTTTAGAGAGGGGAAAGGAGAGAGGCAGAGAGAGAGAGAGACAGAGAGAGAGACAGAGAGAGAGACATCAATGTATGGTTGCTTTTCACCTGCCTCCGTCTACAGACCTGGCTTTCAACCTGGTTATGTGCCCTGGCTGGGAATCAAACCCAACCTTTGGAATTGCAGGTCGGTGCCTTATCCGCTGTGCCACCAGCCAGGATTATTGAGCTTTTTGTAACATGAAAAATAATACAGGTATTGAAAATGGTACTCAAAAGAAAGTGAGGGGTGCATAAGATTTATTAATTCATTCATTTAAAGCAATAAATTTTAGGTATTTTTGGATGTCAGGTATTGTGGCTACTATGATGCATAAAAATAGACCTAGCCATTACCACCTGATAGGAGCCAGACATTAAGCAAATAAGCACAAATCCATATAAATGCTTAACAGAGATTAGTGTAATCTCAGTGCATAAAACAGTGACATAAAGTGTACTATAGCAAGGTTTATATACTTGAAAGTATGATAGGCTGAGGCTTTTTTAATATAAGTTGAGTTGAAACTTATTTTATCATTAATGAAAGACTAGTAGATATTTTAAATTGAGAACTAAAATTATGGTAGCAGTCTCTCATCTCCGTTTCCTGATCATGGGCTTTTTATTTTACTGATGGCAGGGTTACATTATATTCACTATAAATTATAATCTCATTGCCTAGGCCCATGATCATTAAAAGCCACTGCTTTATCCTTCTGCTCCCATTCTTACCAAAGAATGCTTTTGTGAAAATTGCAATGATTCTTGCATGAGGGTATAAACACAAATACCAACAGGATTTTCTCTTTTTGTAGGTACCTGCGTAATCAATGCATTTTATCTACTCTGTCTGCATTCTATTGTTCACTGTAAAACAGACTCTCCTCAGGAATGCCTGAGTGAGTTTTCTGAAATTGACAAAGAAGCAAGACACTGCTAGAACTCAAATAAAAATAAATGAATAGAGACAAAAATGAAGGAAACAATTTTTAAGAAGTTTAGATGGTTATTAGAAATCTGCTATTGAAGATATTGTCAGGAATGATATTCCTTTTTCTTATACATTTTTGTTCTCTGTGAGCATTTCCATGAAAATTTAGTACCAAGATAAAATTCTCATTAAGGAGGTTTTGTGCTTTCTCAGTTTAAAAATTGAGACTTCTATCCTGACTTCAAAGAAGTTAAGGAACAATTTCAATGATAAAGTGTAATTAGTTATACTGGCTTCCTTGAATTAGAGGTCCTAATTTCCTTCTATTTTATTGATTATATTTATCCATGTCCCATTCAGTTGGCTACTTCAAACAGAGAACTTCCAAATTAGTCATGATTAACCAGAGAGTTCTCATTTCTTAGTACGTAGTTACTTGAGTCTCTGTGTGGTACTCTAATCTGGCACCGTGTGAGTTAAGTAAAGATGATTGTCTTGCCTTCCTTGTCTTTACTGAGCAGACCAGAGCATGAACAAGCTTTATGGGAATGAAATCCATTATGAAGAACAATGAGCATTCCAGTCTCATTCGTGCAGTTCATATTTTCTATTAAACACAAGTGTCTTCTGGGAAGAATCAGCAAAGCTGACTTGAGTTCTTAAAAATGTGAAAGTCAAGCTAAAAATAT
This sequence comes from Noctilio leporinus, assembly GCA_004026585.1. NCBI lineage: Eukaryota > Metazoa > Chordata > Mammalia > Chiroptera > Noctilionidae > Noctilio > Noctilio leporinus. Next base: position 55,853 of record PVIW01002647.1, read on the forward strand.
GCAGGTAAATCTATATCTCAGGATGGGAAATAAACTATAATTTTGGCTTTTATGGTTGTAAGTATTGTGAAATAAGTGTTCATAAAAGTCTAGACTAACATGGAGGGATTTCAAGAAACAAATGGCTGAGCTGCTTTTAGTAAATCCCATTTAAAGAGATAAAACTGTAAAAGAAAGTATAAATAAAAATCTGTAAAAGATTAAGATTTATACGGGACTATGGGATTTAATTAGATCCAAACACATGAACGCTGTGTTATCCAACATGGTAGCTAATAGCCAACTTTATTTAATTGTTGTTCAGATATTCTCAGAGACTCTAATCTTCTTTTGATTTAGAAACATTGTCTTATATCTCTCTCTTGCTCATACAACACTACACTCTGCCTCAGCCGGCTCCCTGACTAGCTGCCAGCAGAGTGCAAGGCATAGAATCAGAATCTCAGGAAGGCGAATAACCAGGTTTACATCATCTGATCCCATACTGTCTGTTAAAGAAAACCCTTGTATTTTAGCATCACCTTCTCATCCATCCTTAGGTAAATGTAAAGTTTTCTTTTACTAAATTAGAATCAGCCTGGTAGCTGTCATACTATTCCTAATTTATCCTCCAGAACCATCATGTGACATGTTTAATCTTTCTTCTATCCAACATTTCTTTAAATAGTTAATACGAATACCAGAAAACAAGGTAGAATATTGCCAATTTTAGTCCTAGATGGGGAGATATTCTTAGACACTGCCCCTACACATGACTAGTTATTGCCTTATCAGTTAATTATAGTAACTACCATGTGTTGACTCAATCAACAACCACAGGATGGTAGACTAGGAGTTTGACTTACATCGTTTTTAATACATATGTGTATTCAACAAGGCTAGTGCCTATGTGCAACTGGAAAGGTAATTTACTACTATTTTTAAAGTTTGGCAGTTGACAAGGGAGGCTGTGGCTATTTGTGGAAATAACCATTTGATCCTCACTTGGAGAGTGTAGTTTTGAGGAAACGTTTATTTTTATATCACTATTATTTAAAATTTATTTTTAAATTATAGTTGACATATTAGTTTCAGGTGTACAACATAGTGATTAGAAATTTATATACCTTACAAAGTGGTCACCCTGATAAGTCTAATAATCATTTAACACCATAGTTATTACAATAATATTGACTCTATGTCCTGTGCTATACTTTACATCCCCATGACTATTTTTATAACTGGAAGTGTGTGCTTCTTAATCCATTGCATCTTTTTAACTCATCTGCCCAGCCCCCCCTCACACCTGGGAATCATCAGTTAATTCTCTGTATGTATGAGTTTGGTTCCATTTTGTTTGTGCATTTATTTTGTGTTTTAGATTCCACATATAAGTAAATTATTTGGTACTTGTCTTTGTCTGATTTATATCATTTAGCATAATACCCTCTAGGTTCATTCGTCTATGTTGTCACTAGTGGGAAGATTTCATTCTCTTCTTTATAACTGAGTAATATTCCATTGTAAATACATAACATCCTTTTTTAGTCATTTGTGTATCCATGGAAACTAGTGTTTTGATTGCATCATTTGAAACTATTTACATTGAAAGGAATTATTGCAAGCTGGGTGAAGAGAAGGTCAAGGACAAAACAATGGCTTCTGTCTGTACTTCTGTCTGGGAGAGCTATTCCTACAGTCTTCTTTGAAGCCACACAATGCAGTTCCTCCCTGTATGTCCCTGGTGCTTTGCAAGCTCCTGCCCCAATGCTGGAGCTCAGAGCAAATGAGTCTGTCAGTGGGTAAAGTGGTGCCCCTTAAGAGGAACCTGGGGCTCCAGCAAGCAGCCCTCCATTTCACTCAACCAAAATCCCTGCCGCTTTTCACAGCCATAAGTGATGGGGATTTCTCTTCCTGGCCCTGGGACCCTGGGCGGAGGGCCATTGAGTGGGGCTGGGATTCCTCGCTCATGGAGAGGCGATCTCTGAGGCCTGGATATCTCCCCACCACTCATTTCTTAACTGCTACACTGTGAGGGGGACTGCTCCTTCTGCATCTCCAGCCCTTCTACTGGTATCAATGTGGCTTCTTCTGAGTATCCTTTATTATATAGGACTTCTGTTTAGCTAGTCCTTAGGTGTAATATGCCACTGTTGATATGTGTTCCATCTTTTTTACATTTTTGTCTATGGATGGACACACTTAGGTTATCTCCATATCTTGGTTATTGTAAATGATATTGCAACGAACATAGGGTCCATATATCTTTACAAATTAGTGTTTTGGGTTTCTTCAGTGAAATACCCAGAAGTGGAATTGCTGGGTCATAGTTTTGAGGAACATCCATACTGTTTCTTGTGTTGCCTACATCAATCCCACCAACAGTGTACAAAAGTTTTTGGGGAAACTTTTAAAAGATAAGATTGAAGGCAGATTGCTAGAATAGGCAGGCTCTGCTAAACTCCACTTAGCGTGGGACTGAGTGAGAAATTGCCTTGTTGGCAAACTCAAGAAAGGATGCACCAGAGCATTTCCATATTCCACATATCTTCAGTTGAGAACAAGGAACATTTAATTATAAAATTTCTTATGACTATTTCTGGGATTCAAGAACTATACACTGATGAACTAATGATATTTAGAGAATATCTAATATGTATGAGTATATATATATATATATATATGTATACACACACATATACATGTACATACACACACGTATATATATTTCCTGTTCTGTTTTTCTGGAGATCCCTGATTAATATAGCATGTTTTAAATTTTTTCTCTAGAAAAAATTTATAACTTTTCCCATGAAACTTATTTTTATGCTTTGTGTGAGATCAGAGTTTTCTTTAATAGCATTAGAAAAAAAAATGCTAGCTCTGTATGATGAGTTGAAATTCTTTCCATGTTTTCCTATGACTTGGATAGAAATAGTAAAATATTATTTAAAATTAGGTAGTGCCCTGTCTGGTGTGGCTCATTTTATTGGGCATTGTCCCACAGAGTGAAAGGCCCCTGGTTCCATTCTCTGTAGAGGCACATGACTGGGTTGTGGGTTTGGTCCCCAGATGAGTACGTGCAAGAGGCAACCAGTTGATGTTTCTCACATCAGTGCTTCTCCCCCTTTCTTTCTCCTGCCATTCCCCTCTCCCTCAAAATAAATAAATAAAATCTCAAAAAAATAAAATTAGGTAGAACTCAGCTATAAAACAATCTGGAATAAGGTCATTTTAAAGGTAGAAATTTAATTAATGGTTCATTCTATAATTATGTGCCTGTTGAGATTATTTGTCTCTTGGATCAAATTTCATGGTATTTTTTTCAGTATTTTAATTGTTTCACAATTATCCTTACATGTAAATTTCATCTGAGACTTTATATTTTTCATAAACTTAACCTGTATCTTCAATTTGTCTTTCAAAAAGTCATGTGATAAAAAGATTATGTATTTCCTAAACCTAGTCAAAGTGTATATCTCTTTAACTGTATACCTTGACATATTCTTTTCTACTGTGGCAAATTAGCAAGTGATGTAAAGCATGGTAGTTCTTGCATGGGCTTAGAGTGAATGACATGGGTAGATTTTAACCCTTCTGCTATGGTTTGGGGAGGATGTCTTTTTGTTCTCTTTTTCCAAGGGCTGGCAAGTATGTCCCAGATGAAGGCCTTGGACAAAAGTGTTATTTCTTCCACCAGGGGCCCTTAGTTTTTGTATAAATGAGTAGCTGCTGTAAGCATCACAAAAGCAGGTGAACATGTGCTTCCTACCCTCCAGAGGTCTGAAGGACCACATGCGAACAGCATCTTTAATTTCGGGTCCCTTAGAGAAGGAAGCCATGCCTCGATTTCCTTCCTTGGAAATGCCAGCAGGACTTGTATTTTCTGGTGCACTCTCATGGTTGTCCAGTAGCATGCTTTCCTGGGTGTATCACCTTCTCTAGAAAGGTGGCTGGTGATGGGAGTAGGTAGTGATTTGTGATTCGCATGCTGTTACCCTTGAATCCCACAGAAATGACTTCAATATTTAGACATGTTATATAGTAAGATAATTTTTTGGTGTGGTGGTCTTTTAAAAAATCTCCCTTTAACACACTTTGGAATCAAATGCAACCAAATTTTAAGTATTTGCCTCATGTTATACAAGTATGGTATAACATGAATGGGGAAAAAAATGATTTCTTTGCAAGGAATTTTAGAATTTCAGGCTGACTCAATTGAGTTTCAGTTTCCTAATGAGCTAAATTATGTTTCGCTCTCCTGCGACATGTCTAACCATAATCATATGAGTATTTTTCTGCTCTTCTGGATGCTGATTGCCTTGCATGTGACATCTTTCCATCTGAGGCTCCCTATGTGTTCTATCATTTTCTTGGAGAAATGGTTCTCCTTTTCCTTAAGTATTGTTGCTATGGTCTCCACTGTCATTTTCTCAGTACCATCTGTAGACTGATATTTTGTGGAAATTTGTATGGATTCCAAGTAAGAATTCAGCTCAACAGGTCAGCATATTTAGTTTTTAGGAGAAAAGAAAATAATTGATCAATTCTAGGCCATTCTCTTTTCCCCCCTACTTCTTTCCATTCTACCTTCACAAGGAAGGTATTCTTATAGCTTTGACATGGAATCAAATTTCAGTCAAAAGTTCCACTTACCACAATACTGATAGTGTTGTTAGAAATAAGATACTTGATTAAGAGGGGCACGCTTGTCTATATCTTTAATGTGCATTCCTAATGAATCTTAGCAGGAGGCTGTTTCACATGAAAATGCACAGTTAGCTCATCCAAGTTTAAAATACCATTATCTGCACCCAGGCCCTCTTTTCATTACCATCTGAATGCACTGTTTTCTTTGGAGTTTTTTTTTGCAGGAAACAAATCCCTATATATGGCACACAGCTTTAGACTCTGATTTGCCTGCATTAGCCCTTGAGACAAAAGATGAAAAACAACATGCTCTGTGGTGCATTAATTTTCAATCTCTGACTATTTTTGAAGCTGTAATGAGGCCCATTTACTTTTCCAAGGGACTTAGTCAGTAGACAATGTAGGAGTGGATATAGCCAAGGGATTTGTTACTGTGAGTGGTGGCACACCGTCTTTCCTACGTGGCCTGTCCAGATTGATGGGGTTGTGTTCAAGTGCTTTTGAAGCTCAGTGAAATAAACTACTACTTGAAAACTGATTTCACTACTATATTACCATTGGTATTTAGAGTCTGAGACAATTGGGTACCTAAAATAAAAACGAAGAAAAAAGTTTTATTTAATTCCTATCAAGGTTATCATTTGGCTTTTCATCAATTTTCAGTGTTTCTGGCATCCCACAGTTCTACAAGTTTCCCTGGTATTTAGAATTCTACTTAATCTGAAACAAATGAAATTAATAACAAATTAACAATTCAATGACCAGGCCCCTGGCTGGTGTAGCTTAGTTGGTTGGAGTATCATTCCATAAACTGGAAGGTTGTGGGTTTGATTCCCAGTCAGGGCACTTGCCTAAGTTGCAGGTTCCGTCCCTGGTTGGAATATGTAGAAAAGGAACTGGATCAATGTTTCTCTTTTGCATTGATGTTTCTCTCCCTCTCTTTCTCCCTCCTTTCCCCTCTCTCTAAATTAAATAAGCATGTCTTCAGATGAGGATAGAAAAAATATCAATGGGGAAAGAAAAATTTTTCATAAATGGTGCTTGGACAATTGATATACATAAGAATAAATTTGGATTCCTACTTCACATCATATGCAAAAATTAACTCAAAGTGGGTCATAGATCTGCTATAGAATAAACTTAACCAAAGAGGTGAAGAGCTTGTACATTGAAAAGTATAAAACACTGATAAAATTAAACTGGATATAAATAAATTGAAACATATTTCATGTTCATGGACATGAAGACTTAGCATTGTTAAGATGTCCACACTTTTTAAGTGATTTACAGATTAAATGCAGTTTCTATCAACGTTCCAATGGCATTTTTACAAAAATAGAAAACAAAGTCCTAAAATTTGTATGGGTTCCCGAAAGATCCAGAATAATCTTAAGTAATATTGAGATAGAAGAACCAAGCTGAAGGCATCATACTTCCTTATTGGAAATCTACAGTAATTAATATAGTGTGATATGAGTAGAGAAAAAATGACATTCAGAACAATGGAATAGAATAGAGAGCCCCCAGGTAAACCCACATAGATATAGCCAACTGATGCGGCACAGTGTATCAAGAATACACAATGGGGAAAGGTTTTCAATAAATGGTTTTGGGAAAATTGGATACGCATATACAAGAGTGAAATTGTCAGGAAAAGCTTCATGACATTGATCTTGGCAATCTTTTCTTCGATGTGACATCAAAAGCACAAGCAAAAGCAAGAACAGACAACTGGGGCTACATCAAATGAATATGTTTCTGCACAGCAAAGGAAACAATTAAAAGAGAAAAGACAACCTATAGAATGGTAGAAATTGTTTGCACACGTTTATCTGCTAAGGGGTTAATCTCCAAAACATATAAGGAACATCTAGAACTTAATAGCAAACAACTAACAAACATATAACCCATTTAAAAAATGGACTAAGGATTTGAGTGGATATTTTTCCAAAGAAGACATACAGATAGCCAACAGGTATATTGAAAACATGCTCAACATTTCTAATTATCAGGGAAATTAAAATCAAAACCACAATAAAATATTATTTCAACCTGTTAGGATGACATTCTAAAAAACCCTGAAACCACAAATACAGAACAAAATAAAAACAACAAATATTGGTAAAAATGTGGAGAAACTGGAACCCTTTTATACTGTTGATAGGAATGAAAAATTATACCTCCACTATGAAAAAAATTTGGAGGTTCCTCAAAAAATTAAAAATAGAACTACTGTTGATCCAACATTTCTAAGTATGTATCTAAAATGTTTGAAGTCAGGTTCTCAAGAAGATATATGAACTCATATGATCATTGAAGTCATATTCACAATAGCCACTGGAAGCAACCTAAAAATATCCATTGATAGATAAGTGAATAAACATAATGTGGTATATACATACAATGGAGGTTTAAAAATGAAGAAAATTCTGCCATACAAGGTAAGATGGATGAATTTATACTAAATGGAGGACATTACACTAAATGAAATAAGCCAGTCACAGAAGGACAAGTACTGCATGATTCCACTTACATGAGGTATCTAAAATAGCTCACAGGAACAGAATAGAATGGTGGTTGCCAGGGGCTGGAGGGAGGGGGAAAATAAGTTGCTGTTCAACAGGTATAGTTTTCAGTTATACCAGATGAATAAGTTGCAGAGAACTGTACAACATTGTATCTATAATTTTTAAAAAAAGATTTTATTATTTTCAGAGAGAGGGGAAGCCAGAGAGGCAGAGAGGGAGAGAGACATCAATGTATGGCTGCCTTTCACCTGCCTCCAGCTATGGACCTGTCTGGAGACCTGTCTTACAACCTGGTTATGTGCCCTGGCTGGGGAATCGAACTATCAACCTTTGGGTTCACAGGCCAGCACCTTATCCACTGTGCCATCAGCCAGGGCTTATGTCTATAATTCATACTGAATTGTGCACTTAAAAATTTGTTAAGATGGCACAGAATTTATAGCCTAGGAATAAACCCACACAGAATATATGGACAATAATTTAGAACAGAGGAGCCAAGAATATACAATGGAGCTTTGACAGTGTCTTCAATGAATGCCGCTAGGAAAACTGGACTACCACGTGCAAAAGAATGAAACTAGACCACGATCTTATACCATACACAAAAATTATCTCAAAATGGATAAAAAGCTTGAATGCAAGATGTGAAACCATAAAAATCCTAGAAGAAAACATAGTAAAGTTCTTGACATTGATCTTAGCAATATTTTTGTGGATCTTACTCCAAAGGTAAGAGAAATAAAAGCAAAGATAAACAAATGTGACTACATCAAACTAAAAAGATTCTTCTGCACAATGATGGAAACTATCATCAAAATGAAAAGATAGCCTACTGAATGGAGGGAGGTACTCACCAATGATGTCCAATAAGGGGCTAATAATAGAGAACTCATACATCTCAGCAATTGCAAAAACCTAGACAACACAGTTGAAAAATGGGCAGAGGATCCGAATAGATATTTTTCCAAAGAGGATATACAGATAGCCAACAGGCACATGAAAAAACTGTTTACCATCACTGATTATTAGAGAAATGCAAATCAAGAACACAGTATTATCTCATAACTGATAGAGTGGCTATAATTAAAAATGATAAATAAGTGTTGGAGAGGATGTGGAGAAAGGGGACCCCTTATACACTGTGAGATTATAAATTGGTACAGCCACAGTGGTAAATAGTATGGAGATTCCTCTAAAAATTAAGATTAGAACTACCATATGATTTAGCTATTGTACTTCTGGGCGTTTATATGAGGATTACAAAAACAGTAATTCAAAAAGATGTATGCAACCCTATTTCATTGCAATATTATTTAGAATAGCCAAGATATAAAAATAACTTGTATCCATCATTGATGAATGGATAAATAAGATGTGGAATATATATATATATATATATATATATATATATATATACACACACACACACACACACAGTGGAGTATTACACAGCTATAAAAAGAATGGAATCTTGCTATTTGTGACAATATGGATTGATCTTGAGGGTATAATGCTAAATGAAGTAAGTCAGAAAGAGAAAGATGAATACCATATGATTTTACTCATATATAGAATAATTTAAAAATCCTAAACAAATGTACAAACATTTAAAACAAAAGTAAACTCATAGTTTCAGCTAACAGGTCAGTGGTTACCAAAGTGGAAGGGCGTTTGGAGTGGGAAAAAGGGGTGAAGGGGATCAACTGAATGGTGATGGGTAGTAACTAGACTTTTAGAGGTGATCATTTTGTAGTGTATACATATGTCAAATTATAATGTATACATGAAATATATAATAAAAGAGAATGCTAGTGTTGTTAAAATTTAAAAAATTTGTTAACTCCTGGCTAGGTGGCTTAGTTGGTTTGAACGCCAAAAGGTTGCAGGGTCAATTCCCAGTCAGGGCACATATCTAGGTTTTGGTTTTGAGCCCTGATTGGAATCAGACTGATCGATCCCAATCAGTTCGGGAGGCAACTGATGTTTTTGACATTGATCTCTCTCTCTCTCTCTCCCTCTCTCACTCTCCATCCCCCTCCCCCTCTCCTTCCTTCCTTCCCTTTCCCCTTCCTCTCTAAAATCAATAAAAACATATCCTCAGGTGAAGATTTTAAAATATTGTTAAGAGGGTATATCTCATGTTAAGTCTTCTTACCACACTTAAAAAAAAATTGGGGAACAATTCTCCATGAGCAAGTTTATTAAACTACAAACCTGAAAACAGTTGGAAAAAAGGAGAACATTCCAAAGGGAGTTATAAAATAAATGAACTGAAACTTATTAAAATAGTAAAGAATATAAACTTCACATGTATACATATTTATATACATATTATGATACCTCCAAATACCTGGAGAAATGCAGTGTAAAGGATTTTTTTAAATTCAATTTTGTTGTTATATTACATCCATCCCCTTTTTGCTCCTCTTTGTCCCCCTCCCCACCCACCCATAGGATTTTTAATGAAGTGTGGACCACAATTCATATTTAGACTTGAGTGTTTTTCTGTTTGCCTTTATGTGATAGGACTTGAGAGATTACAATGCGCCTTTATTTTGGATGTATTGCTAAAACACTGGCAAATGATTCCTGTGGGCATGACTAAATGAGAAATTATTTAACCACCTAAAGGTAAACCAGTCCCCCTTTCATCCCTGTTCCAAATCTTCATCTCCCAAATTTTCATTCTTATTCCTCAGACTCCATCTGTGTGCCCACAAGGACCATTTTTGAACATTAAAAAAAGTATCTTGTATAAGTTATGATGTAAAAGGTGTAAGATTATAAAAATATCTTTTATTTTTGATATAGTATTTAATTTACTAAGTAATTAACAACAACAATAACACCAAGATATTGACTGGTAGACTGATTGTTGGGGAACAGCTAGGGGTTATTTACCAAACTTCTAAATGAGGCTATTCACAATTGTGAGGAAAAATACCTTTGAAGAAATGACTGTGGTCTACTGAGTGTAATTTTAGGAAATATTTATTAGTGGGTTTAATTTCCTTGATCAAAATGTGAGGTATTTTTACTTTTATGATAAAAAATGATTTATATAAGCCCCATTCATTTAATAAGAGTTAATAATGTGCCAAATAATTAATTTCCATTCTAATTCTATATTTTGTTATCAACAGACATAATATTCAAGATCTAATCTAGAATGATAATAGGGTAACATTTTATCTATAATAATTGGAAAAATGGCATTCTCTAGGTATAGCCATTTTCTTTAATATTTCCTCTAACATTAATTAAAAAAAATCTCACTTATACCAGAATAATAAAAATCTGATTAAAGAGGAAAGGCTGTAATGAAAGCCCCTTGAAGATGGATCTCACACCAGAACTGGGCTATTAGTGGAAGTAGCTGGAGACCAGAAGAGAAGATATCATTGCCATGGCCGAACACAAAAAAGAAGCAAGTGGGTGTCTTGTCTGTCTTAACTTATCTTGAAAAATCCCATGCACCTGAAAGGTGGTTATGTCTGGTTCCATCAGCGCATCAATTTACTGCAGAAGGATCTGAATGGGGAGAGCTGATCATACGTTTTCTGCTGTTTGGCCTCTCAGAAGAACAATATCAGGCTCCCTTGACAGTTGGGAGAGCTGGTTTCCAAGATCAAGGAACTAGGCTCCAGCTGAGACCTATTCTACAGATGAATCCAAGAATGCTGAAGTTCCAGGTGGATATGACATTAGATAGTGATACAGCCAGTGAATTTTTAATTTCTCATGACTGGAAGGACATACAATGGGAATATCAAACAGAAGCTGTGAATGTGTATTGAGAGATTTAGCTACTCATTTTGGACCTTGGACTCCCTCAGTTCACCTCTGGCTGCAGTTACTGGGAATTGAAGCAAAGAATTGAATCTGGGAGTTTGCTGAGAATCTGTTCAGCGACAAAGAGGGGTTCATCTATCTACCAACTTTAAGTGAGAGGGAAGAAATCTACTTTTCTGCCAGCACTGAGCCATGGACTGCTCTTTGGGTAAACACTCAGTTACACTGAGTGGGAGTTTTCCTGGATGTGGATTTTAGAAAATTTCCTTTCATGAAATTAGCGATGGAATTAATCTCTTTACATTTACCAACATTGCAGTTTCTGATCTACTGTACATGTTCTTTTTTCCTTTGAGTCCACATAATAGCTGAAAGCTCCTTGAGTATCTGTTTGTCTTGTGATGAATCTCAATATTCCATTCATTCTTCATAACCAGACAAAGACCAATAACAAAACATTTTTATGGCAGATAACTTTTGTGCTCATAAGCTATGATCTTTTTCTACTTGGTACACACATTAGACAAATTATTAGTAAAAAATATGGAACATTTATAATTCATGAACAAATTATGTTAATTCATATATAAATTGTACTTCAAATGTTAAATATCATGGTCAAAAATACCATTGGTAATAAAATAAAAATGCACCAAGCACCAGGATAAATCTAAAGCAAAAATATAACATCTATAATAATATTATAAAACATTTATGAGAGTAATTACAGAAAGCTAAAATATAGCATGGCAAGGGATTGGAAGATTCAATACTATAAAATAGTATTCCCCTACAAATATTTATAGATTCAATTAACTCACCCTCAAAATTGTTGCCAGAATTTCACAAGTTCATTTTAAAATAGAGCCAGATCAAAGAACTGTGTATAGCCAGGAGAGTCTTGAAGAACAAAGTTGGAAGGAATATTCTATCAAATGATAGTTGTGATAAAACTATATCATACAGTGTGGTGTTTTTTGGTGCTAATATAGACAGTTGGATCATTGGGATAAAATAGAGTCCAAAAATGAATCCATGCTATATGGACTAGAGATGAAGCTTACTTTTGCAGAGGCAAAGGAAATTATCTTCAAAAGATGGTGGTGCTGGGTCAATTGACTGCCCAATGTGAAAAGAAAAGGACCCATATATTACTCATAATCCAAAACAGGTTTAGATAGATCATGGATCTTAAAATGACAGTGAAAACAATAATGTCTCTGGAATAGATTATATGAAGATACCTTTTTGAACTTGGATAGAAAATATTTTTTTATAATTATACTAAGGAACTAATCCAAAATGAAATGGATGATACATTAAAGTACATTAAAAGAAAAAAAACTTTTGTTTAGCCAATGATATCATCAAAAATAGTGAAGTCAAGTCACAGAATCAGGAGAGTTATTTATAACACATATAATTTAAAAATTGGCATATCCAGAATATTGTAAAGAAGTACAAGCCAATAAAAAGATAATACAATAAGAAAAAAATGGTAAAGAGAATTGAATGATCACTTTCAATGAAAAGATATCTTGGTGATAATTAACAAGGAAAAGTTGTCAGCTTTATTAGCATCGGGGAAATGTAAATTTAAACCACAAAGCAATACCATTGATTTTATAATACTAAATACTTAAGAGTAGTGGATTAATTTAAGCTTTATTTCTGATGGGGAGATGGGGATCTAAATGGGTATAAATCAGGTTGAAAAGCACTTACTCTATTTTTATTTCTACTAAATTTGAACATGAGCATACTCAGCTAAAATTTTTGTTAGTTGTTTGTCATTGGACCAAAATGTTTACATGTGTGCTATGCACACACACAGATACACACACATGCACGTGCGCATGCAAATGTTAAGAACACATTACCTTAAAAGTCCAAACTAGAGAAGTTATCCAAATGAATATCAATTTATATCAACTGTAAAATGAACAGAAAACACACTGTGATATCGTCACACCTTCTAATACTCTCTACAGGGCAACAAGATGCAAATATCTCATAAAATGCTGAATAACTTTATCTTATAAATAATCTTGTTATTAATTTGCCTTTTTAAAAATTTCTTCTTCCTCTTGGTATGTGGTTTAGAAAGTCTTTGTTCCAAGTGCCATGGGTATTACCTGCCCGGATAATGCATTGTTTTTGCATCACCATGGGCTATGGAGGAATTTATATTTTGTTTTGGAAATTTACTTGCTAGTTGCTAACATGAAGAGCATTATTTCTGTACCTCTCATATTTTTTATGTAAATAATTCAAGAAGTAACATCAAAATACATTTGTAGAGCAGGTGTTAGTACTTTTTAGGCAAATACTTATATATTATAACCTAAGATTTGCATTTTTTTAAAAACTAAAAGGTAAAAGATGAGGAGATGGCTGGCCAAGATTAAGGAAACAGTTATTTTCAAAATTATGTTGCCTGGTGATTTTACAGGTGTGTACTTATCTTCAGCTTTTTGTATGACAATTATACTTCAGTAAAATGGTTTAAAAAGTATGTCTTATGGAATGAAGATAAAGATTTCTTTAGCTTATCAGATCATCTTTGGTGACGGAACCAGAATAATTGCAGAAGGGATAGGTTATAAACAGGCTTTGCGGGAGGATATGTTCATCACCTACAAAAACCACGTATTTATATATCCTTATTATGCTTTTATTGGCACTGACATATCTGACGGTAAACTGTTCACTTTATTTTAAGAGGAATTTTCTCCTGTGAAACTAGTTTTGTATCAGCGGTTTAAAGGCTTCGACCTGTGCTTGAGTGTAGCTTGTTCTGAAGAGGGGTATTGTGACATCATTTTAATAAACTTTGAACAAAAACTGCAAAGTTTTAAAAACAAGTGCTGAGGGGACCTAAAACTATATACTCTGTTCCTGTGGAGAATAAAACTAATTTTTTATCTATTAGAAAAATAAAAGCTAGCTTAAGAGATGTTACTTTCTTTTATGCTTGCTTGGCTAAAGGCACACACCAAATGTATTCTCACCTTCCTGCATCTACCGTCAATGCTTAAGGCAGACTTTACCCTGACTCGAGATCTTGTGACATATCAACTATGTAGAATTTTATGGTTGAGTAAAATAGAAAACCAACAACCAGGAAGCTCTAGGACTCTGCCTGATATATATTCTTACAGTTGCTGGTCGATAAATACATTTTAAGTTAATGGAGATTAAATCTCTTCCCTAAGGAAAAAACTACTAGTTAGTATCTGAACCAGAGGTAGATGCCCAGTGTAGTTTTCTGGTTATGTTGTATTGTTATGCATAAGCTGTTTGGGTTTAGAACTAAGGTAAATATTTAAGGACAAAACCAAATTTTCTAGATAGATTTGTTTTCAGGGACATTTGTTCTTTGGTGAAATTATTTAAATGTGGTAATTGGATCCTTAGTGTTTTACTGACATATTTTGTAGGTCCAGTGAACTGTACCCTGGTTATAGGGCACTGACAGCACAGAGGACTTTCAAATATAGTACTAGGCTAGAAGTCAATTTGGGGGCTAGATCCAGTTATAAGATTTCTCCACACTATTTCCTAAAAGTAGAAATGAGTCTGTGACCTATAAGTGGGCATAGTGGCTGATGGTGAATATGATTGTTTCCTACTCTGAAAATAAGGAAGAGCCTGGAAAAAAGGCTCATTAGCTGGTGCATAGATTTAATTACACACACAAAGGTAGCTTTCCTGAGGAAGAAGAAGTCTGAGTTCTCTCTGGAAGAGAAATCGGGGACAACCACAGTCCCATATTTAAGTAAGCCTTTCTGTTCATCTGTTTTTAAAATTTTGGGGGTATTATATTATACAACCTAACCAAGTTAGATGCAATGGTAAATACAATTACTTTTGATTTGCTAATGCTATTACATACCAGTTTAGGATAAGATTATTCTGCCTGGGTGAGCCTTGTTTGGAGGGTGAATAGGTGCTGTTTATCTAAGACCTCAATATAAAGTTTCCCTTTACCCATATACTCTTTCTTTCCTAAATTTTTTTTTTTTTTTTGGCAGTGGAATATAGTGAATAGAGCTGATTATTCTATAGGAAGCACATAAAAGAGAGTTAATGGGACAAGGAAGGCAGACACATGTTATTGGGAAATTGAATAATAAAAATAGACATTTGGATAATTGCAGCAGATGGGCTTGACACGAAACAGAACAGAGCCAATGTAGAAAATGCTGCATTTTTGCAAACAGTAGATAGAGCTGTATTTATTTATACAAAATATCCAATTTTTATGTAGATAGACACAAGTGCACCACAATTTCTTATTTTAATACTGCACTGACAATGGCCTAATTTGTATGTGTGTTTGAAAATAAACAGTGTTTAAAATAGAATTATATATATAGTAAGCAATTGTAAGAGTTGATAAATTTATAGAAGATTATATCCTTTCAAAACAGTCTAATATACAGGATGGGGCAAATGTAGGTTTATAGTTGTGAGTGTGCAAAATACAGAGCTTGTTCTTGTATTATTAATTGTATTATTTTCCATATAAACAACTGTACAGTACATCTACTTTTGCCCCATTCTGTGTATAGTCTTATAAGTAATTGACTTTATGTCCATGGTCAAGATGATTCTGTGTTTTGGAGAACCAGTTGATGGATTTAGTCTTGTTATTGTCACGTACCTTGCTATTCTTGGGCACATTTTGTGTTTATGTCTTCCCGATTATGTTCCTGGCTTTGCTTGGGGCCTTCTATTTACCTTCGTTTTCAAGTTACTCCCTCCTAACTTGTTGTCTGGCTCTGAGCCAGAGTCTCCTTTCTGCTGCAGAGTAACTTAGGAATCTGAACCATTGTTCATTTCTTCTCCTTTGGAGGGTCACCATGAATGGTCAGTGGGGCAACCAAGGTGTGAGAAGGCTTCCAGTAACACTTGCAGCTTGTCAGGCTGAAGCTGGAGTTTAACTTCCTTGGGACACTTACCTTGGGTTCTTCTCAACCCCAGCTGGTTACCTTTGTATGAGCAGACCACCTGCAGGGTGAAGTGAGTGGCACAGGTACCTGTGGGGAGCCCTGTGGGCAGCTGCCTCCTCCATGCACCATATGGTAGCCTTCACACTTAAAAATTTTCCATTAAGTTTATTCTATTTTCTATTGTTTATGCTATTACAGTTGTCCCTGCTTTGCCTTAACACTTAAAATTTTTCAGTCCTGGCGCTGGCTGGTGGCTCAGTGGATAAGGCGCCAGCCTGCAAACCCAAACGTTGCTGGTTCGATTCCCAGCCAGGGCACATAACCAAGTTACAAGCCAGGTCTCCAGCCAGGTCTGTAGCTGAAGCAGGTGAAAGGCAACCACACATTGATGTCTTTTTCCCTCTCTGCCTCTCTCCTTTACCCTCTCTAAAAATAATGAATAAAAAATCTTAAAAAAATTTTACCCCTGGATAATGTAGTTCAGTGGATTGAGTGCTGGTCTGTGAACCAAAGGGTCACTGGTTTGATTCCTGGTCAAGGCATATGCCTGGGTTGCAGGCCGTTTCCCCAATTGGGGGTGTGTGACAGGCAAACACGTATTGATGATTCTCTCCCTTTCTTTCTCCCTCCCTTCCCTTTCTCTAATAAAATCTTTAAAAATATTTAAAATTGAATTTATTGGGGTGACATTGGTTAATAAAATTATATAGGTTTCATTTGTACCATTCTATAATCATTTGTTCAAATTTTAAAAAATTTGAATCATTGTTCAGAAAAGGGATTCGGCAACCATGAAAACGTCACTACTATAGCTTTTGCTTTAATAATGTGCTTTGGTTTCACATGGGGATTAAAGGTGAGTGCAGAAGATAACACTGGTAACTTCTTATTTGCCATGCTTCAGGAATATAGTAGTAGACTGACAGTCCTTCCTACTTTGCCGTTCTCCCCATATCAGAGAAACTTCGCCATATCAGACCCTCAAGATCAAACTGGTGGAGGTGATATACAATCCCAGGACCAAGGTTAGGCTTCAGTGAGGGTAGGGTTTTCTGATGAGTGAGTCTCTCTTGAATTTCCCTAGTTTGTCAGCCTAGGGATATGCTTACAAATATTTCAGATCTTTCTGTCATTAATCTATGCAACAAAATATTTTGGACACCTGCTATCCATTCTATCCCCACTTTCATAGAGCTTACATTCTAGTGGGGGAGATAAGTAAATAATTGCAATAGCTACTGAGTGATATAAAGGAAGCAAATGGCTGAAATAGAGAATAGATTGGTGAAATATGCCTGAGTTAAATGAAGTGAGCTGGAAAAACTTTATGTAGGCTGTATTTGAGATAAAAGATATGAAAAGGATGAAATTTGTGTGTGAGTCAATGGAAGGACATTTCAGAGAGAGGAAAATAGCATATGCCAAGGGCCTGCTATAAACATTGTAGGGCATTCAAGATAATTGAAGATGACCAGTATGCTACAGCATGTACTGTAGTGAGGATGAGTAATAGAAGGGTATGTTAGAGGACATTATACAGATCCTGTTGTCCATAGTAAGGAGCTTATGTCCTTGCACAACAGGAAGCAATTATATTATCTTAAAAAGGGAAGCAATTTTAAGATTATTTTTTAAGGTATAAAAAAAATAGATCAGAGGGGAAAGAGTAGAAGCAAAAATACGACTTAGGAGTGTATTACAGTAGTTCAGGCAAGCTCTGATGGTGGCCAGCAAATAAGGTCGTGGCCTTGAAGATGGAGATTCAAGTACAGGGATTCCCAATATGTTCTGACAATAGAATTACCTCTGCTCCCAGAAATGTTAGGCTTGCCGGGGAGGTTCCTGGCTTGGGCAAATGATTGAATGGTGGTGGTGGTCACTGTCTCAGGGAAGATCAGAAGGGAAACAGATCTGGGAAGTGTTAAAGAACTGCTAACCCCCAAGTCTAGTGGCCTTTTAGTACAAATCTCTAATCTTAGCTTCTTGGTGCATGGACACTGGAAATAGATATTTTTCAAAAATTTAGAGGCTAATCTGGCCAGATTACTATTTTTTGGACAATGAAAAGTGGAAGTGATATGTGAAAATTTGTGTTAAGTATTCTTAAGAGGAAGACGTGCATATTTCCTTCATTCTTTTGTCCTTGCTGAAATGTGGGTAGAGTGGCTGGAGTTCTAGCAGCCATATTACACCATGAGGTAGAAATCATCTGTTAAGTGTATTGGAGCACCAAGCTAAAGGGTATTGGGACACCAACCTGGACTACTTGACTCTTTACTTTTATTTTATTTTTCATTTCAGTTTTATCTTTAATTGAATTTATTGGGCTCACGTTAGTATGCAAATCCGTATAGGTTTCAAGTATACAACTCAATCAAACATCATCTGCAGACTGCCTCATGCACCCGTTGCTCCAAGCAAAGTCTCTTTTCATCCCCACCATCTTGCCTGCTTCCATCTACCCCTCACCACTCTTTCCCTCTGGCTATCACTACCTTGTTATCTGAGTGTAATGTACATATGCTGTTTTTTCCTTAATCCATTCACCTTTTTCATTCAGTCCCTCTAATCCCTCTCTGACAGCTGTCAGTCTGTTCCATGTATCCATGCCTTTGTTTCTATTGTCTATATTTTATTGATATGCGAAAGAGATAATATGTCATTTTAAAGCAGCTTTTATTTGGTATTATTGTCTCTCAGATATTACCCCAAAAGTAACTGATGAAGGAACAGGTATTAACTTTGAGAGAGCTGTGAGACTTCCATGTTGAGACAGATATCAGTTGTGCTCCTGGATATGTATTTATGGACGTCAGCGAAACATAGACATGAGGTGGAGATAGGTCTGTGAGACACGCTACCTAGTGGATGATATTAAATTCATGGGAATGAATGAGTTAAACTAGGGAGAGAAGAAAAGAGGATTCAGCAGTGAGCCCTGAGTAACTCCCAGTATTCAAGATGAGATAGAAAAGGATGGACTGGATACTAAGAAGGGATAACTTATAAGAGAACAGTTAAGGGAGAATTTACAAAAATAGGAGATTAGTGTACTATGTTAATTCTACTTAGATACTAACTACAATAAAGAGGGAGAAATGTCCACTGGGTTTAACAATATAGAGGTTAGTGGTGGGCCCAATAAGAATGGTGTCTAAATACAACAACAATAAAATTAAAAAAAAAAAAAAAAAAGAATGGTGTTTGTTGAGAACTGGGGTGGGTTGAAGGTTAGGAATTAGGGAATTTATAGAGCTATCTCTTGAGATGTCTTGCTATAATGGGGAACAAAGAAATGAGGCATAAGGTAAAGGCGTATGTGGTTTATATAAAATATTATTTTAAATTAGTTGTATTTATTATTAGATAATAAAAACAAGTGATTTTGCTGAAAACAGTCCAATTAATTTTTTTATTTAGAAGATTTTATTTATTATTTTTAGAGAGGGGGAAGGAAGGGAGGCAGAAAGGGAGAGAAATAACAATGTATGATTGCCTTTCAACTGCCTCAATAGTCCAATTTAAAGAGACACAGAGAGAGAATTACCACATGAGAGATGGGTTTGGAAGGGACCAGGAGGTGGAATCTAAGGTTTTAGATATTAATTAGGTTGTAGAAGGTCTTAGATACTCTGTGGATATGTGGGGCACCTACTGCCTTGTGAGAGGAAGGAAATGAATTCAAGGATAGATAGGCATGTAGATTTGTTGGGGTAAAATTAAGCATATTCATCTATGTTCACTTTCATTTTTCTCAATGAAATAGGAGACAAGAAAAATCAGGTGTGAGGAGAAGTGAAAGTGTTTTTAGGGATAAGAAAATGTATAAATTAGAATTAGGGAAAGGCCAGGGCATTATATTCTTCGTCAACAATGCTTGTCTAAGAAGTTGTAGACACAGAACCATGTCCATTTAATTAGATGCTAGGTAAGCAGAGGAGAGTGTTATTTTCTGAGATGTACTCTGGCTGTTTTATAGAAAGTTGAGTCATATATTATTAATAACTATCAGAAAACAAACTTCTGTGCTCCTTGCAGCGTGAATTCAGAACATCCGCCATCCCACACTAAGATCAACAACTGTGTAAACAAGTAATGTTCATGAAGAGATTCTAAGTATTCCTCACACAAAACTTTCCTCAACCTTGCCCATTGCCTTACTTTCCCTAATTGGAAATGGATTCAAGCCTGAAATACTTGTTCTCAACTATAGGGCAGATGGCATCATAAGGATTCACTGAGCCACTTGTAACATGAATACTTTGGAAAATAATTTGAAGGGCAGAGCAACTAAAGATGGTTTAGAGCACTGTGCTTGCCATTAAAAATGCATCTAAAAATCGTAATAGCTTTGCATAGTGACAGATGGTGATAGATGATTGTGGTGATCATAGATCATATCATAAGGCATATAAGTGTTGAATCACCATGTTTTATACCTGAAGCTACTATAACATTGTATGTCAACTATCTTTTAATAAATGATTAGATCAGCATTAATGTTTGAATCAACACTTTGTAATTACATTTCTTTTGGTGAAGCAAAACAGTAGAATTTAAAAAAATTAACAAAGTTGCCAAGACCCCATTTTCCTTTTTAAAAGTAGAGATGGCTTTTTGTTTTTTAGTGTTTTCTTTAGTCAGTAGCTAAGGAACATATTACCTAGCATTTACACTATGTATCTTATTATTGAGAGACGGATAGTAACTTAAAGCTAAAATTAAATGTATTTATTATAATGTTCATACTTTTTCATAAATTTCTTAAGTATCTAGGGGAGAAAATTAATAATGAATACTATATAAAATAAGGAAAATTATCAAATTTGAGTGTAAAGTGGGGAGAGGCATTTGATGGAGCTGATATCTTTGTACTGCATTAAACTCATTTGCTCCACTAGAAAGCAGACACATTCCCAGTAGATTTAAAGAATCAAGATCACATTTGCTTAAAATTAGTGGGCGGGCAGTTTGTAAAATGGTGAAATATTTTGAATCTGTTTTCACCTTTTTCCCTCATGCCACAAATAAGATGTCACCAAAAGATCAAAAATACATGTTGAAAAAGTATTTTTTCTTGAAATTTTAGAGAGAGGAAAAGAGAAAGACAAAGAGAGAAATATTGATTTGTTGTTCTACTACTTTATGCATTCATTTGTTTATTCTTGTATGTGCCCTGACCCGGGATCAGATTTGAAACTGTGGCATATCAGGAGGACAGTGTAACTAAATTGGCTACTTGGCCAGGGTTAAACAGTAGTTTTTGATTTGCATATAGTCACAATTCCAAAATTAATCACAATATAAGAATTAGTCAGAATTTTAACCAGGTCTTTTGTTTCAAGTTTATGCATGTTTTTCCTGCTACAACCAAATGTGTCTTATTTTATATATATAAATATGTATATATTAACATATATATACACATATACGTGTATGTATATATATATGGATATATACATAATTTTTCAGTTCCTGATTTTCACATTCTAAACTCTGCTTAAAACGTTCTTCTCTCTACTTGATGAACCTATTTTTATGTTTCTTGGTTCCAAGAATATTTTGTGTATAATTTCTCCTATTAGGAGCTTCCCTTCCTTTTGATCTCAGAAGTCACATGCTCTCACTAACAGCACTTGGGTTCCCCCGCTAGTCTTGCACTTAACATATAAGCTGGCTGTTAACTTAGGCTCCTTGTCCAAACACACATGCACGTATGCACATATGCACGCATGCACGCATGCACTCACACACCGTCCATTTTGTATTAAAATGCAAATTGTTAAAATAACAAACTCAGTCATTGTTCACAACAGAAGAACTTACATTAGGCTTAATAGGGAATAAATATATAGGTAAAACCATAATACAATGTGTAGTTTGTTCTATGGATGGTTGGAAGTTTAAGGAGGTTAATATTTCAGAGAAATCATACAATTTCAGGTCTCCAATATGCCGATAAAAAAGGATAAGCATATTTGGAATAAAAATTTCACACTGGCGAGGAACACAAAACAGATTTTTAGATTTCATAAGTATGAAACAATTTTTCAAGTTCCTGCTCCTAGCTTGAATTCTAAGTGTAGCTGAGATTTGTGAATTTTCTCTAGATAATCTTTGCTTCACAAATAACTGCTTTAAAGCATTTACTTTACCTCTCTTTCTTACTGTGGTAATTTTTCATATGAAGCAAAATTCTTCATCATTCCAAGGGACACCTTACTTGTCCAGTGATGGGAAGAGGGTGACCCATTCCTTCGTACTCAAAGGTCACACAACGAAATTACAAACCATTGCCAGTCATAGTCCTGTGCTCACTCAAACGTAGTGGTTATTATGAATGTTAAAGTTGTAATTTTCAAGGTACGACTGCCTGCTTTTTAACTACTCTTAAGTGGGTGAATAGAGCAAATTTTGGTAACTATACAGCCAATGAGTCTAGGAAAAGCCATGCTATATTTCTTTTGAGATTGAATTAGGAAGTGAGCTTTTATATGTAGTGTGTGTTCTATTGCAAAGTTGGGTCAGAGCTTTTTAATGATGAGAATTTATATCTGCAACACCTTCCTATTGTGATGGAAACTTGGAGTTAATGCTACTGCAAGTGTGGGGAGGAACAGAGGTTTACTGTTGCCTAAAGCTTAAGAAATAAATTTAGAGTAACCTCAAAGCAGGACCCTTCCGTGAACGACCTGTTCTCTTTTGTATTCTTGTCTATTGCTATTTCAAGATGCTGTTTTGTTATTGCTAAGAGCCAGTCCAAATTTGATCAACAGAGGTTTCTCAAGAGAATGTGGGTGTGCTTTTTTATCTTTAAAGTTGTTGAGTTTATCTTTAACTTTAAACTGCCTCAGAGTAATTAGTTGGATTTGATACTATCACAGAAAGTAATACTCAAAACTCTTAATAGAATAACACTGATAAATGAATAGAAGAAAGATAATGAGAAATTGCCCATAATTTTCTCATGCTTAAAGAATACAAAATAATACATTTTAGTTACTCATAAATTATCTGTATGTAGAATATATAAATGAATTTGGAAATAGACGAAAAGATACAAAACCTCAGTAACAATGCTGCAGTGTAACATGCTTTTATATGCTCTAAAAAATGTAATCACATGGCTTACACAATTTTAAATGAAATTTCTTTGTACTTGTTCTTGCCACATCAGCAATTATGCAAACTATACCTTGGACATATGTCTGATAAGAGATAGAGATACTAATTTATGAATTACTATATGAAGCTGATGGTGTTTTACATTAATAGAATTGTTTTGATATATGAAACAAAATTTCTTTTTGTTGTCCTTTTAAATAAGTTATTCTGGTAAATGGTGACAGTGTTGGAGAAGTCAGTATCTTATGGGAAAAGAATCACTTCTGCCTCATGCAATTCTGAAGGTTGCCAACCTTATTCTGGGGGGTTGACCAATCTTTAAAGATGAAAACCACCTTGTTCAGTGTTTTTCTAATGCTCTTGTGGGAGTTCTAGGAGATTTGTGGCTCAGTAAAGTCATTCTGGTGAGCTGAGGGCAGAAGGGAATAACTAGATTTTCCTCATACCCTATTAACCACAACAGCATTTAAATCTTTCATTTGATTATAGTTTGGATCATGTATTATTTTTTAAAAGTTTACATAGAATAAGCAGAAAGAAAGAAGGAACTCCTACCCTTTGCAACAACATGGATGGAAGTGGAGAGTATTATGCTTAGTGAAATAAGCCAGTCAGTGAAGGACAAATACCATATGATCTCACCCATTACAGGACAATAATGAACAAACCTAACAACAAGCAAAGCAGAACCAAATATATGAATACAGTGAATAGGCCTTCAGTGGTCAGGGGGAAGGGGGTTGGGGGGAAGGGGGAGGCAGAGGCAAGGAAGGGGAGCAGTTTAGACAAGAACAACAGGTGGGATTGACCTTGCAGGGAATGGGTGGGTGGGGAGGGGGACAGAGGGGAGCAAAAAGGGGATAGGTGTAATACAACAACAATAAAATTAAAAAAAAAAAAAAGTTTACATAGAACAATAGAGTTTGAAAAATGTTAGCCTAGTACAAAACATGCTAAAACTAGCACACAAGAAGATACATCTAATTTATAAGCCAGTATAGCAGAATCAGGACCAAATATTTATTTCTATACTTGGTATCGACCTTTACCTCCCTTTCATCTACTCATCCCTGCTGCTTTCTTCCTTCCCTCCCTCCTTCCTTAATTTCATTCACCAAATTTTAGATAAACCCATTGTGTTTGGTGGGTACATTGGTTGCCATAGTGAGCACTGAGAAGCAGTTTTCAAAAAACACACAATAAATGAACAAATCACAAAATAGTATGGAGAATGCTGTAACAAAAATATGAAAGAGACCTGAGGCACCCAGTTAACTACATTACTTTAAGATAAGCTGTTGCCTTTCCTTAGTCATGGTGCACTAGTCACGGTGAAGCATTTGAACTTTGCAGTCAGATACACCTTCAGATCTTTTCTCAACCATTGATTGTCTGTGTGACCTTTGATAAATTCCTTACTGTAAATTGCTTCATAATTTTTAGTAAATGAAATGCAATCAGACAAGCTCCACCTCTTTTTCCTACTTACAAATTCATAGAAATGTATGTCTACCTATAGGGAAAATGATTTTCCTATACTTATAGCCCTCTGACACCAAATATTGTGTGTTTTTCAACTCTTTGGACACCAACTGGGTATCTATTCTACAATTCAGTTATGACACTAATCAGCTGAAATGAATGCAGAACCCACAGGTTAAGGGAAGGGCTCTGTTCCACAAGTCCACCCCAACTTTAGATGCCAGTCCCAGGTCTCAGGTTGTCACCTGTACTTCTGACCTACCAGCTGTAAATTGGGAGTTCACATAATCTCCCCCATCATGTTGTGTAATCTATAATGGCTCACAGAACTTGAGGAAACACTGGCATTTATTGTTTCATTATAAAGGATATCAAAAAGGGACACAGATGAGCAGCAGGTTGAAGAGGTACGTAAGGCAAGGTCTGGAAGGGTCCCAAGCACAGGGGCTTTTTTCCCCTTGGATTTGAGGTGCACCACCCTCCTGCCACTTGGATGTTTCACCAACCCAGCCTAACTTTTGGAGAAGCCAATGTGGGCGATAGAAGATTTAAAAAACAGCTAATTTGTCTTATAATGTCATTACATGCCTCTTCATATTTTTTTTGTGCAGTTAGATTATTCTTTCACCTCCCGAGGAGGCTTTAGGTCATTCTCCCAACACATTTAATCATCAATGTCAGTATTACCATAAGACATGTAAATTATGAGGTGGTTGAGTCTTAACCACAACACCATATCACAGTGCAATCAGAGAACCATTCAATTTCCTTACAGAACAAATCAGTAAGAATCACAGAGGTATTTGCCTTGTCTTTCCAACAGAATACACCACACTATCCTGCTATACTATCAAGGGCAGGGATCATTAGAATTGGCCATGATCTCTTTATTTCTGAATTCCAAATTAATTGGGGGCAAAACCGCTCATCCTGCCTCTTCTCACAGGTTTGTACTGAGACTGGTTTATGTTGTGTGTTGTTACGGCGTAGCAGGGCCCACCTTCTTCCTATGGAGAGGAGATGAATGCTACTTAGAATACAAGGTCTGTCTGGAAATTATTGAGCCAATGTCAATATAATTAAAACAATTTGCATGACTGATACTTTTGGGACAGACCTTGTAGTTCCTGTTCTTTAACCGAAGGTTAAGGGAAGGACTCAGTTCTACAAGTCTATCCCAACTGGATAATTTTATCACAGGGTATGTTTTATTTTGACTTATTCTGGTAGTGAGAGCAATCACAGCATATCAGTGTAAATTACAAGTGCCTGCAGAGAACTTCCATTTGTTTGGAAGGCCATAAGATTTCCGTAGATACACCCTTGAGACCCAGGCCTAGGACTAAGGGCTATTGCTCCAGGCTATTTCAGCCTCCATTTGTATTATAATAGTCAAGAGGTCTTGTTGGGTCAGGGCATAGGCCATTTTCCAATGCTGGGTTTTAGCATTATCCCACATTATTTGTGGAATGATAGCATTTTTCAATATTTCTTAAATCCTCTGCTTTCTATAGCTACTGCCTGTTTCTCTGTACTATCTCACTGCAATCTTTCTAAGACCATTTCTGAAACTATATACTTATAATCTTCATTTCCTCATTTCACCTTATTTTTTCAAACTTTAGTGTACCAGTAAAAAGTGTTGTCATCATTTGCCATTGGGATCTAGTGAACTAACAATGATCTATTTTAAATATTTACTAGTTGTTTTTGCAAATAACTTAAAGAAGAATAAAGGAATAGTGAAGAATAATTATTTAAAGTTGCAAATGATTTAAAAATAGAAACCTGTATATCAAATAATTTTTGGTATATGCATCTCAAAGATTAAAAATGTCATATACTCTTATAGCAAAATGGGATGGTCTAGGTTTTTGTCACAAAAATATTGTGTGATAACATCCTTCCTATTAAGTGACTAACTGGAGGAGAATATTGTATTTCCTTTTTGTCCATAGAAAAACATTGTTCAGACATTGATTCTTGTGTTTGAGAAGATCATCTCTGAGATATCACTTGAAGGTTCATAGTCTGATATTTCACTTAAATGATCAGTTTCATCATCATCATTATATTCAGAGTGCTGCTGTCTCTGTATACTTATCTTTTCATTTTTCTAAAAATTGTGAAGTGTCTAGTATATATTTTTTATAATGGGCAAGAAAAAATCTGAAGTTTCAACTTCGTTCAATGAAAAGTAAAAACAGGCTACAGAGATAGTTTTTCCAGTCTTTTTGAAATAACTTTTTTGAATGATAATGGATTATTTTGGGAAACAATTATAAAATTGTTAAATGATAATTAATTTCACTATTGCATTGACCTTGTAGATGGATTTAATATTCTTCCATTTTTAAATTTTAGTGTTTTAAAAATATATATGGAAATAATTGATGACTAGTGGTGAAATAAATTCTAGGATTATGAAACAATGAAATGTTTCAAGAGATAGGAAACAAGATCATTAAGATCCCACCATATATACCTTAGATATAAGAAAAGGGTCCAATAGATTCATATTGTAATTCAAATAGAATTCATTTTATCTTATTAAAGAGAATAACTTTTTGTTTCATTTTTGGAAGATCTTGAAGAAAGACTAAAATACAAAATATGAAGCCTTACAAACAGAACTGTTCAAAAAACCCTCAAAAGTGAAAATTGGGTCCAATAGACTTTGATTGTATATTGATTAGACTTTGATAAAGCTTTCTGTCCCCTCACAAATACAATGAAATCATCTTTCAGGGTTGTTAGTAACTCGAGTCTTGACAAAATGTGTAGCCAACATTGAGTTCTCAATATAATGAATCTGTTCAAGGTAGTACATAGCTGATTTCACCTTCACTCTTGAAACCCTACCTGATGACTTTTGTAGTATTACACTCACTCACTAGTTTCTTTCTATCTCACTTGCTGGTTCTTAATTCCCTACTCTGACTCACCCAGTCTGAAATGGGAGGACCTATCATCTGTCTTCAGGGTTTCTCTTCATCTACTTTCTTTTTGTAGGTTACCTCATCCAGGCCCATCTGTAAGGTACTAAGTCTCCACTTAAATATGCCATACTTTATCTGGCTCACAGTGAACTACTGCATACCCCCTCCAAATTGACATTCTCAATCCTTAATGTCTCCCCTGTCTCAGCAAAAAGCACCCCCATTCACTTGCCACTTGGTACAAACATTTATGAATCATTCTTGATTATTTAACAGTAAGCTTAGATCTCAATCTTCAAAATATGTTTGAGATACAATAACCTTTTATCTTCTGTATAATAATCTTAGTCTAAGCCACCATCATCAGTCACCTGGACCACTATACCAGTTGTCTAAATTCTTTCCCATTTTGCTCTCCTGCAACTTAGTTTCCAACCAGCAGGTGGTTTTCTAAGGACATTCTTACCTTACATGACTCTCTTATTGAAAAACTTTGAAGCCTTCCCACTGAAACCAGAATAAAATCAAACTTTAGATGATCTAGTTCTTAGCACCTCTTCTTTTCCCTCTCCCCGTCATTCTATTCTCCAGGCCTTTATTCTGTTCCTCAAACACACAAGAAAAAACTTTGTCTTCCTCTCAACTGAAGGAAGAAATACCACAAGTGGCCACCGCTGTGTGGATCCTCAATTGTGATCTCCCATTTTTCCAGAATGGTGAAAGTTCCATAATGTAGGACTATAGTAAAAGCATCCTTGCACCTGACCAATCTACAGCACCATTCTTCCTCCTTTGGGGAAAAATGGAGTTTGGGAGGGATGTGGCCAGTTTTGGGTTACATGCTAATTATGTCGTAAATTGAAACATGTATCATTGTGCATAGAGTTAAAACTCAATTAAGGTTAGATGTGATTTATTGTTGGTTATAGGAAGCAGAGGTCTGCTTCTTTAAGAAGCCTTACCATTAGGGAAAAGTAAAACTTACTATATATGCATCAGTGTTAAAATTTTTATTTTGATCATGACATACAGCAAGGTATGTATTTTACCTTAAGGCACCAATCATAATACATATGTAAATATATAGGCATATACATAATTTAAACAAAAAATTTCACACAAGTACACTGATTCTTACACATGTGAGACTGTGTGACATTTTCTACACTATGCTATTTTATTTCCGTTAAAAATTGAATTCTGATTATACTTAACGAAATTGATTTCATTACCCACTAATTAGTCTCAATCCATAGTTTGGGAAATGTCAACATCATTGTATCCAGGAGATAGTATGAGAACAATGAAGAAAAAGATTAAATCAGACAGGTGGTTCAAAAAGAGTTTCTCAGAGGATTCCCTGGGAAAGTCCCTGGGAAGTCTATATGCCCTGGAAAATAGAGGATATCCACAATATGGAAAGCAGAATTTGGTATACTTTCTGGGGTATACTGAAAAGTAAGTTTCCAAAGGGACTTGTAATAAAACAGTATGTGAATAAGTGATAGAATGAATGACATGCTAAATTCCTTTTAATTTAATATTAATTCACAATTTGACACAAAGTCAAATGTCAATTTTTTGTTCTCAGAAAGCATATCAAGTCTGTAAATGTTTATTTGCTAAATCTTTATGGAGTGCCTCAAATAATACCCAGAACTACATTTTCACTTGTAGGATAATTATAATAACTTATGTACTATTAGTCTATAACCTTGAATATCAGTTACTGTTATGGTATCAAATTTAGAATGTAAAGCCTAAGAATAGTAAGGGTGATGCTAATGTTAATAACAGTAATTTCTATTTTTTGTTGAGTGTTTTCTACCCTTAACATTCATTTTGGAATTATCTCTAGTGAGCTGAGTTATTACTGAACTGTGCAGTATAATTTTCATGTATTTAGTTGTTTCACTGAAACATTGGATTGTCCTGCACTTAATAAATTTTCTATAAATTATGCCTGAAATAATCTAGTGGGAAAAGCTGAAATTCTGACTGAAATACTTTAATAGTAAAGCTTATCCTAAGTGAAATAAAATACCAATTTTAATAGCCCCTTTGAGGCAGGTTTAACTTTTCTGTTTCATATGGAGTTTTGGGATGTTTTATTTTTATATCTTTATTTTGGTCTGGAAGAATAGATTGGTTTTCAATAATTGCTATACCCCTCCTTTTTTTTTTTTTTTTTTTTTTTACGTTCAAGTTCCTTCCCTCTTTTTTTAAGGTTACAATGTTTTTTGTAAAATTACTCTTTAATGAGTGTGGAATGAAAGCTACCTTAAGGAGATAGTTTTCTTTTCTTGCCAGCTAGGGGGAGAGTTTCTTGCAGGAGAGCAGTTCCTGTGTTCAAAGCATCTTCAGCAAGGACCCCAGGAGGCAAAGAATGAGCCTCTAGGGCTGTGATCCACCCGCACCCAGGTCCCCCAGGTGGAGGAATGCCATTTTGCATCAATGATGGTAAAAAGATACACTTTTCTGAGAGGAAAGCCTACAGGAAGCCAGATGCAGCTGATGAAACAGGTCTCAGCTGAGGAAAAGAGAAGAGAGGAAGGCTAATGGATGCTTGGCTAAGAAAGGGATTTCAGTTATTTTCAGCAAACATTCTCACTCATCTCCCTGTCTAGGTATACAATGCCACATACGCAGTGGTGTTTGTGTGTGAGTTTGCCTTTTAGGGAACCTGTAAGTGGAAGAGGGCGTCACCGGCACCCGATGTCTAAGATCAGTGCTAGTGTTCTGCACTCACACAGAAAGGAAAATGACCACAGCCCCTCACTCTCTTGACCTGCACCACTTTTAAATCTCAAGTCTCTCTTTTCTTTTTTAAACAGAAACTGAGACCTTAGGCCAGATCTCTAAACATGTTTCTCAATCTGTCGCAATTTGAGTGGAAGATGTCATAATGATACCTAAATAGTTTTTCAAACATTAAGTTTAAAAACGTTAAATAGGCAGGTACGTAGGGGATGCATACTACAAGTGAGAGAAAGCATTTCTTAACACTGTGCTGGGAAGGTCGTCCAGACACAGGCTTCGCTGGAGTGTTGAGCAGTAGCTTTCCCTCGGCTCCTACTGTTTTGAAAGGGCCTGTTGGTGCCATAGTGCATAATTTGTTGCTTGTTTACAAAATTGTGGGTCTCCTTTCTAATAGTACCGGACTTTTCTCTAGGTGTCTGTATTAGCCCCCAGTTTATCTGTTTCTTGAGAAGCTGATATGATCCTCTGTTCTAGTCACTGGACACCGAGCTGGATAAAGAAATGAAAATACTGCCAACACAATTTAACCTCAATGAATTTCAACTCTTAAAAAAACCTTATTTCTATTCATTTATCTTAGATACATGCATTTTTATTATAATAACAGAATACCAAAACAGTATTGTTAAAAATGAATGCATATTTAAAATTTTAATACAAATTTTGAGATCATTTTCCCCAATTGTTAGCATCTCACATTTAAAAGAATGAAGTCTGAGGATGACTTATCCCCATTCACTATGTGTTACTGTCATTTAACCTTTATGCTGATCTAATGGGTAATGAATAGGTTATTATTATTCCTTTAAATTACAATAATAACTTCTTTAAAAATTGTAGTAAGAACACTCAACAACATTTTAAGTGCACAGTACAGCATTGTTAAGTATAGGCACGATGCTGTATGGTAGTAGGTCTCCAGAACTTGTTTATATTATATAACAGAGCCTTTACACCTATTGATCAGCAGTATTTGTCCTTCTGTGACTGGCTTATCTCATTTAGCATAACGTCCTCCAGGTTCATCTGTGTCATCACATATGGCAACATTTCCTTCTTTTTTATTTTTATTTTTAAATTTTTAAAAAGATTTTATTCACTATTTTTAGACAGAAGGGGAGAGAGAGAGGAAGAAAGGGAAACATCAATGTATGGTTGCCTTTCACCTGCCTCCAGCTGGAGACCTGGTTTGCAACCTGATTATGTGCTCTGACTAGGAATCGAACCAGTGACCCTTTGGTTTGCAGGATGGTGCCAATCCACTGAGCCACACCAGCTAGGGTGGACCTTGTTTTTACTTTTTTAAAGATTGGATTTATTATTGCATTTGATTTCATAAGGAGATTAAGATACCTTGAATTTTCTAGGGTGTTGCAAACTCAGGAAGTAATACTAAATACCTTTATTATTTTTCCATTTAAAAAATTTTAAATTAACACTTGTCTTCAATTTAATGCAAAAGCACATCTTGCAACTTACAATTGTGTTTTGGTGATTTGTTTTTTTGCATGATATTCCAAAACAAAAGTACACGAGAATATTTTCCCTAACTGTGGTGCAATCTGACATATTTTACAATAATTGTAATTCAAATATCCCCTTAAGTGTAATATATGCAATAATATAATTTAGTCTGAGACAGTTGGTTTTATTTTTTGTGATTTATATTGTTTAAAAATGCAGGAAATAAAAGGAAAAAGCTATACTTACAAAGTAGCCTGAGAGGGTTTTTATAACAGTATTTTTATCATTTTTGAATTCATTAGTTTCATGTAGTGAGACTTTAACAAGAAGATTCTCATTACTGCTTCATTTTTGAAATAACCTTTAAAATAGGCATTGTTCCATGTATTTATCATGTTACATAACACTACATCATCTTTCAAATGGTAAGAACCAGAGAGTAAAGTTTCCCTTTAGCTGTCCTTTTAGACTTTATGAATAATCAGAAAAGAATGAATCCATAGGTCATTTTGGGGGAAAATTGTTAAACTAATGACCAACCTTTTTCTCTGTGTCCGGGTCCTGTCTGTTTTTATTAGAAATGAGAATCATTGTTTTTTGAAGAAGAAAAATGTAACAAATCTGCACCTTGCTCTACTTGTATATTGCATTATTTTGGTATTGTACAGTCACATAAACATTGTTGTAATTTTAAAAAATTACTGAAAGACATAGACATGCCAAATAATGTAAGGATATGTTATTTTGACTGGGAGACTAATCTTTTAAAAATATATGAAATATCTGTAAATTAATGTATGATTTTAATGTGGTTCCAATAAAAGATCTAATAGATGTTTAAATAGCATTTGAAGGCTGTTTTCTTTATAAGAACCACTTGAAATTTGATTCTCCTAAGATAATATATGAACAAGCAATCCAACACAGTTAAGTATGTGATAACAGGGAAAAATTTTTACTGTGTTGATAGATAGAAGTTAAATCTAGGATTTCTAAAAAGAAACATTTCAGATATTTAAGAGGAATTTCAATAACCCAGTAAAAATGGATGGAGGATAGGAAAAAGACAATTCACAAAAGGTGAAACACCAAAGTTCAACAAACAGATGTGTAGATTTCAGTAATATATTTTATCATAAAAATTACTTTATCCTCACAAAATAGAACAATTAAAGAAATATTGATAATATTAAGTATAAATAAAGGCATCCTATCATATATTTTGAGTCCTAATGAGGTTAGTAATTGGTATATTGTCATTATTGAGGGACATTGGTAGCATTTGTTAAATTTAAAAAAATACATTATTCATTATTTTTAGAGAGAAGGACAGGGAGGGAGGAAGAAAGGGAGAGAAACATCAATATATGGTTGCCTTTCACCTGCCTCCAGCTACGGACCTGGCTGGAGACCTGGCTTGCAAACTGGTTATATACCCTGACTGGGAGTTGAACCAGCAATCTTTGGATTCACAGGCTGGCGCCTATCTGCTGAGCCACCAGCCAGGGCATTTATTAAGTTTTAAATGTACATGCTTTATGGTATCATCACTTTTATGATAGAAACCAATGAGAAATTAACTAAGGAACAACCATATTGTAAAGAGTAGCAAGAGTTACAAAATATGACATTCTGTCACAGACTCATTTGCAAGATACATAATATAAAAAAAGCAAGCTGAAAATACATACAAAGTATTGCATTAGAGTACAGAAAGTGTATTCCTAAATATATGCACCACAGGGATAAAAATGGTTAGAGAAGACAGGGTATGGGTTAATGGAAAAAAATTAATTTGATTTACTTAATTTAAATATTGTTATGGAAATTTATTAGGATGTTAGTTGTGTAATTAAGCATTTATTATTAAAGGAATTCTACTGAAGTGTCTAGTTCATAATCAAAAGGATATAATCTTGAATAGAGCTTGTAAGGTAGGGTATATCTTTTTAGATAAATATAAAAACATTCTTTTGCTCCAGAGAAGGAGTTTGGTGAAGTAGAATGCCATTTGAAGTTTAGAAGTCTGAATTGAAGATTTCTAAAGATAAAATTTGTAATTACAGACATGACATACCTTGGGGTAATTCTTGGCTCTCCATCAAATAAGTAAGGAAACACACCTCCTTTGTGCTGTTAGTATTGAGAATTGATTTGCACAACCTGCTTCACATCCTTATCTAGTCCCCATTGTAAGGGTCATGATACAAATATCTAGGATTAGAAAAAGCTGCCATTATGGGATAGACAAAGTGAAAAATGTCATACATGGGATGAAGTGTATATGTAAATATACCTATCACATACAAAAAGGGTTGTTTCTTTTTACAAACTTAACATTTTTCTGCTGCTCAAAGAGAAAAAGAAAGAAGAAAGATAAGGAAGAGGGAAGGGAAGAATGAGAGGGTGCTTGCACCCTTATTTTGTGGAAAAGGAGAATATGCTATCATAGGATTTTATGGGTGGAGTCTGACTACTTATTAGAACAAACAGTTTTAAAAAGTCTTGTGAGTTTATATACTAAGGAAAAGAAGACACACCTTTTACAAGTTTCTGTAAAACCATTCATTCTTTAGATATATTTTGGCTGTCCTGTGCAGATTAACTTCTGGGCCATAGGGAGACATAAAAGCAACTATAAAATAATTGTGAGATTTAAATGCTATGAATAAATGAATTAAGGGCTCAGATAAAGAATTCAGATAGGGAAAAGCGCTTCTGTCAGTGAAAAGTGGGAAGGAGAAGCACTCCAGGCAAAGGGAACAGCAAGTGCAAATGGCCTGAGGTAGGAGAAGGGCTGATTTCTTCAGGGAACTAAAATAAGAGTAGAGCTGGGTTAGGTGAGATGGTGTGGAGTCTAGCAGAGGACCTTAGAGAAATAAGCTGAACTCATAGAATGCAGAATACAGAGACCATGGTAGAAAGGTGAATGTTATTCTAAGTGCAATAGAAGCCACTGAGAATTTGTAACAGTGCTGCAGTTAAAATTGTTTTTTAAAAATCACATTTTGTGATAATTGACAGTAAATTTTTTTTTGTTAAAAAAGCTATCTTAGTTACACATATTCTAAAAAAAAGTCTTATTTTACTCACCGCAGTGTGGTGAATCCATTCTTTCACAAGGCCGTCCTTATTGACAATATACAATCAGCATTCTTAGAAACTTTTTAAAAATTAATTTATGACCTGAAATCTATCCTCTTAAGAAAAATTTAAATGTATACTATGGTATTATTAACTATAGGCACAATGTTACACAACGTATTTATATAATTTTTTTCTTCTTATGTAATTGAAAATTTATACCCACTGAACAGCAACTCCCATTTTCCTTTCCCCCAGCATCCATTCTACTTTCTGTTTTAAAGAGTTTGGGTATTTTCAATACCTCATATAAGAGGAATCATACAATATTTATCCTTCAATGTCTGGCTTATTTTCCTTATCATAATGTTTTCCAGGTTCTTCTAGATTGTCATTTACTGCAGAATTTCTTTCTTTGTTAAGGCTGAATAATATGTATTTACTGTACTTTATTTATCTATTGATATTTCTGTTGTCTCCAAATCTCATGAATATTGCTTCCATGAACACAAGAGTGAGGATATTTCTTGAAGATTTCTGATTTCAATTATTTCAGAGTATTACCTGGTCATATGGTAGTTCTTTTAATTTTTTGAGGACCCTTCATACTGTTTTCCACAGTGACTGCACAATTTCTCATTCCCACCAACAGTGCATGAGGGTTCCAGTTTCTCCACACCTTTGCCAACAATTATCATTTTTGTTTATATTTTTAATAATGGCCATCTTTACAGGTCTGAGTTGATATCTCATTGTGATTTTCATTTGCATTTCTCTGATGATGAAAAAAGATACTGAATATCTTTTCATATATCTGTTGGCCATTTGTATTGTATGCCTTCTTTGGAGAACTGTCTATTCAGGCAAAGGCCCTTTGCCTATTTGAAACATTTGGTTTTTATTTATTTTTGCTGTTTTGTTGTAAGAATTTTTAATATATTTTGTATATTAATATCTTATCAAAGATACAACTTGGAAATATTGTTTTCTATTCCCAAGGTTGCCTTTTGAGTCTGTTGATTGTTTTCTTTGTTGTGCAGAAGCTTTTTAGTTTGATGTAGTCCCATGAGTCTACTTTTGCTTTTAGAATGCTAGCTATATGTGTGAACAAGGACTATATTAGTTCACTGAAAGATTGTGTTCACCACATGGTGGTGCATGGAATTAAGGATATAAAGACATATGTATAAAAGATGTTTCTAAGAATCTAGTTGTATATGTGAATCAAGACAATGTTGAAAAAAAAAACAATAACCACTCCCCAACTCCCTTCCCCAACTTTTTAAAAAGTAAACAGTATTGAGAATTAAGAGTTTTTGTCTGTATTTTTTATTGTTTAGTCCAAGAGAATAATTGTTAAGTGAAATTTTATTAATTTTGTACATTTTGGAGTAGCAAAACCC
Organism: Noctilio leporinus; assembly: GCA_004026585.1. NCBI lineage: Eukaryota > Metazoa > Chordata > Mammalia > Chiroptera > Noctilionidae > Noctilio > Noctilio leporinus. The sequence goes on from PVIW01002647.1 coordinate 92,014, forward strand.
GTAGGGTAGAGATGATGTCCTCTAATAATGTTTTTTGTCTCTGTCTGTTGAGATTAAACTTCACTCAGTCTGGAACATGTGTCCTTAACCAGGTTATTGAGTAACTCATGAGTCTCCCCTCAGTATTAATTTCCACAGTGGTAATTTCAATATTCAGCAAATGCAGAAGACTAGATGCTGCATTAGAGAAAACAATTCTGTTCTCTACTGATGGATATTCAGTTTAACCTGAGATTGTTTGATAGTTTCTGCCTTAAACTCTTTGGTGTCCCAAGGCACAGGTATTTTTTTAGAGCCAGTCCTTGCACCGTGTCATTGTAATGACACCGTAAAACAGTTCTTTTTATACTTTCCAATAAAACAGTGTGACACCTTAAATCTGAGTTGCTTTACTTTTTAAGGGGTGAGGAATGCATGATTCCTTTCCACCTGCCTCCTTCCAGCAAGGCAATCATCAGGTATAAAGAAGGAAGCCCAGGGGGAAACACATTGTCACTCTATAAATACATTCAAGATAACCATATAGATGGAGGGGGAATTGCTAACAGTTAGAGAAGATAAGAAGACAAGGTGACAATAACCTAGAATTATTCAAACATGGAAGCTTAGATTTTTCCAATAGTGAAATAGCATAATGGAGGACACTCCTATACAAACACATATTCTCTAGGGTCTGAAGTAGTTACCAGAATCACCCCAAAAGGGAAAGTTTAGGATTAGGCATTGCTTTATTATGAGACTCTTTGTTTTCAAAGTGAGTCCAGCCCCTGTTACATGGATCAAGTTGTATGTGTGAGAGGGAGAGGGAAGACTGTCAAGGGAAATATGCAAGTGATAGTTTTGGGGAAGTTATTTATATTCGACTGGAACGGATCTCTAAAATAATAGTTACCCTTTTGTCTTTAAAACCTCACTTAAAGTAACAAATGGAGATAAACAAAAAGTTCTATTTCCAGTTAACTCCCTATCTCCTAAAAAGAAAGCACAACCAAATACACACAAGTTAAACAACTCATACTCAGAAGGGAGTCTGCATGTAGGATTGGTAATAATTGTCATTTCAATAACATGATTGTGTTGCACAGTGTCAACTTCGTTTTGCTGTGAGTCAAAATAACCAAAATCTAACCCATTGGGAGGAGATGTCAGTAGAAGCGTTTGCAGGTATTAGTTTGTGAAATAATTTTATTGTTTCCTGCACAAGTTTGTATCTTCTTGATGATTAGACTTGGATTGGGATAGATGATGATGCTCATGTTGCTAATGACTGTCTTTGATTGTTGGGGCTATTATACCAAAACACCCCAGTCTGGGTAGCTTATAAAACACAATTTCATTCCCTACAGTTACAGAGGCTGGATTCCAAGATCAGGGTGTCTGCATGGTCAGGTGAGGGCCCTCTTCTGGGTAGCAGACTTTACACTGTATGCTCACATGGCAAAAAAAAAGGCTATGGAGCTTTGTGGAGTTTCTTTCATAAGAGCATTAATCCTGCTTATTAGGCCTCCATTCTCTTGACCAACACCTTCCAAAGTCCTCACCTCCTAAAACTGCTTACACTATTATTGCATTAGGGCATTAAGATTTCAACGTATGAATTTTGCAGGACACAAGATATTCAGACCTCAGCAATGGCTGTACCCTGATGCCATAGGCAAAATTTCCTGTCTTGCTCAAGCCCAAAATAAGAACGAGACTATTGATGCCTACAAATAATCCATTTTCACATGTCTTTATATTTGACCTGAAATTCCCATGATTTTCTACTAGCAGTGACATTTTGCAAATATTGGTTTAATATCTTGATATTCTTCTCTTCAGAGTCCTAATACTTCTGTAAAACCTGCTCTCACTCCCTTGGACATACATTTGCATAAAGTAAACTGAAGATGGGTATCTTAATTGCATACTAATGAGAAACATTTTGGCTTCTGTAATTCCTAGTATATGAGGCTGACAACACATGAGGACACACACTGTTCACCTGGGTGCCCCCTTTGAAATTTCTAGTCACTGTGCCAGGAACATTCTCTTTCTTAGTTGAAATTTGACACATTTGTAGTTGTTTAATAATAAATATATTTTATTGCTACTCAGTTTATTTTTATTTTCATCATACAAGACAGCTGTAAAAGCTTTATGCCATCCTGGAAAAGAGGACCCTAGTGATAATGGAGAAAATAAAATGGATTAATGCTGGGAAAATGTGGTTTTAGATTTTTTATAAAAAACGAGTGTGATAGAGTTCCACATTTTACTTCCAAATGATCAAAAAAAAAAAAAAAAAAAAATGGAGGCAGTCACCTCGCAAATTGATGATTAAATATGTAAAATATACTCCCTCCTTCCATTTATCCCATTGCCAAGGAGTATCATTTGCTTTTGCTTAGGACTAGGGTTGTGTACACTGCGCTGCTGAGAAAGACAGCAGAAAAGCAATATATTTTCACTTTAGAGTGAATTCCTCAATATTCCATGGAACTTCATAGGTTTACTTTCTCCTGAGAATGTAATGGACTATTGTGGGGTGAGGGAAATAAGCACCAGGGTATCCTGGATGGGAGAGTAAATCTTAGGGCCCCATTGCTCTGTGAATGACTTTCTAACAAGCAGTTGTTTCCTGGTGGTACTGTATCTGGAACCTCTCTGTGTAACCTCGGGAGGGTCTGCAGAACCCACTATTTCTCCTGTGATGCTGTATAGGCCCAGAGACTTCAACTTCCCCATTCTGCTCACCCTCCCTCCTTGCCTATGGATGAAAAAAAAATCAGTAATTCCTTAAAGGTATTCCTCTTTTTTCTTTTACTCTCTGTCTTTTTCTTTCTTATTTTTTTCTTACTCTCTGTCTTGCTCGGTTTTTGGGATGCACCTGCTCATGTTTTTTCTTTCTTTTTTCTCCCCTCTCTGTCTCTCTTTTAAGCAGCTTATTTATTCTTTTGAGGAGCCTGATTAATGAATAAAAGAAAAAAGAATGAAAGAATTGCATTTGAGATGATATGATGTTAAAAATTCTGTGAGTTTGGAAAGGGTGTATTTTTTAGAGAAGGAAGATGTATGTAGACATATTCAGAAGAAATATGAATCTGCTGGAAGTATAGTTTTGTGAGAGCTAAAGGCATATTCTGTTACACTGAATGTATTTTACCTACTGCCATGCCTTCAGATCTTTGTTACTGTTGTTTAAAAGTATTCATTTCTTTTCTCAGAAAGTCAGATATTTTGCAAGCAGTTATTTTACCGAAATATGCACTATCTTTCTTCACTGTTCCAAGTTTAATGACATGCATTTTTCAAGACAACCGCCAGGGTCAAGGTGTAGAATTCCCAGAGTTGGTTTTCTCACAAGATCACTAGCCCATCCATTGGGATCAGACCTGTGCCTCATAAGCACTGTGCTTCATCAGACTGCCAAAAAATGGCCATGGTTTTAAAAGAGTGTAGCTTGCCTATTAAGAGTACTTCAGTCAAGGACCTGGCTGGTGTGGCTCAGTGGATTGAGCATTGGCCTGCGAACCCAAGTGTTTAATTCCCAGCCAGGGCATGTATGCAGGTTGCAAGCCAGGTCTCCAGCTGGAGGCAGGTGAAAGACAACCATACATTGTTGTTTCTCTCCCTTTCTTCCTCCCTTCCTTCCTTTCTCTCTAAAAATAATGAATAAAATCTTAAAAAAAAAAGCTTCAAATTTTGTGGTGCTTAGCGCTCTGCTCAGTGGGTAAGGTGCTGGCCTGCAAACTCAAAGGTCGCTGGTTCAATTCAGCCAGGGCACATAACCAGGTTGCAAACCAGGTCTCCAGCCAGGTCTGTAACTTGAGGTGAAAGGCAACCAAACATTAACGTTTCTCTCCCTCTTTGCCTCTTTCCCTCCCCCTCCCTCTGAAAATAATAAATAAAATCTTAAAAAAAATTTTGTGGTGCTTAAAATAAATGGGTTTTATGGTTATTCTTGCAAAACTTATGCTTTCTGATTTAACTTGCAACTGAAAGTGATGCTTTCTCTCTTTGGTCACCCAAGTGCTTTTAGCACACAAACTACTCCCTGGGGATGAGCAACTTAGATGGAAACATCAGATAACTGTAACTTAATGGGACCCTGGTGGCCTTTAAAAGTTAATGCTGCTAAAGCAATTAATGAAGCTTCTAAAGTAAGGAATGTAAGCCCAAGGATAATTTATGCATTGGGATGATCTTGCTCATTATTGACATTATTTAAAATTCCCCAGGTACTCAAGTAGATCATGGCTACACATCCAAAAATAGGGCAAGAGAATATATGTGACTCCTATAAATAGGAAAATATTCTTCTAATTAGAATTTAAAAAATCTTAAAATGGAACACCATAACTAGTTGGGGAAAGGAAAGGATTTCTTCGTAAGAATTCCACTAATAAGTAGATACATGAAAGACTGATAGAATTCTGAAGTCACATTTTATAACTCTGGATGAAATGACGGGTCCAGGCAACAATCCCAATGAATCCTAAAATCATAAGAGAAAGAATAATTGGAAATTTTATAGTGAGGATCAAGTTACTATCACCTGTATCCCCTCATAAGACTTAATATTAAATATGGGACAACCAGATTTCATGGGGTCTCAATGATGTGCAGTAATAGGAAGTACAAAACATCAGATGTGAGTATATTTATTAAAATATTTGAGCTTAATTGTCTTAAGTCCTCCAAGTTTATAGGGAATACAGGAGATAGAAGAAAGTTGACACATACAATATAAAGAAGTAATCAGTCAAATGCATAAAGTGAAATTGATAGCACATACCAATGGAGTAAATAAAATGAGAAATATTATAAAATTAATGAGACTTAAAAAGATATACAACTTAATGCGATATGTAGGCATCAAGAGATCTTTATTCACATAAATCAAGTAAACAAAAATTTTCATGATAATAAGAAACTGACTTTTAAAGTATGGTGATTACCTTAAAATAATTGTGTTGGTTAGAGAAGCATGCTTAAGTATTTATGTTGAAATGTTGTGGTGTATGGGATTTACTTTAAAATATTCTGGTTAAAATATATGAGTCAGTTGGTGAATTGAGAGTGGTCATAGTTAATATGTATTGCAGCTGGGTAGATGAGGGCTGATGATCATGTTTTCTGTACTTCTGCGTGAATATTTGCATAGTTTAAAGGGGACCATGAGTATCCTATAACAGACAAAAAGATGGTTATCTTTTTTATCACTAAGGACCTGAAGGCACAGTGGCATAATCAGATCAAATCTGGCTATTGTTTAGAGCTAACATAAAATTTTTAGACATTGTTCAGATACAGTCACAAAAAAGAGGAGCGTTTCAATTTTGTGTTAATTTACCATTTTTGTAAATCGATTTCAAACATTTTGCCTTGTGAATTTTACCTATATTTGATGTGTATGTAATAGAGTTCATAAAGCATATTACTGATAGTTGCTCTATTAATTTAACCAAACCAATAGTTTGCTTGGTTTTAATATTACCAGAATACCAAATTTTCTAATTAACTGTTTTAGCAGTGCTGAGGGAAATAATGTTATTTCCTATTCTTTTGCAAATGATACATTGTATCATCTTCATGGAATTAGTTTTTACTAACAAGTAAAATGATTATAATACTTCTTATACTTATTTTCTCTCATACATACACTCAATTTGACCTTAATTTAGTTTATTTTAAGCAAGTCATACAAAGTGCATTTTAAATAGTCATGTATGATCAAGTACCTGAAAAAAAAAAAAGTGTGAAATTGAGGAAACTGCAGCAGTAACAAATAATATTTATGAGTTTGCATCATTTTAAAAATGCTGAGAAGTAAGACAACTTGAAATAATGCAGTCACAGTTAGTGTATGTGCAGAGGGTCTGCCTTATTTATTTATTTTACAGATTCTCCCCAAAGCAATCTAAGTCACAGGCAGGATATCTTGTCTTCCTTCCTCCCTCTCTACCCTGACAGATCTTGTCAGGTTCCTCCTGAAGCTGTAGTGGGGCATGGAGTCCCACGAGGGCCAGGCTAAGTCTGTAAGACCTGACTGGAAAACCAGGAAGGCTGGGTCCATACAAGCCCCTATGCTGTGATTAGAGGACCCCTGGTGGGAATCTAGCCATGAGAATTTTCTATACTTCCTTTGAAGCCAGCAAACTTCCTTGACTTGTTTTTGTAATCATAGTAGTTGTTAAAACTTCCCTATCCTCCCTATTTTTAATGAGCTACCTGTATTCTTTGGTGCCTCCTTGTCTACAGTAGCTGACCATGTCCTGGGGCAAGACCTCCGAGTTCTTTCCATTGTTGTAGAAACATAGTAACTCCTGTTCTATAAAGAGCTCTTCCTTTGTAATGAAATGTACATGCTCCGCCTACTGTTGGTAAATACCTTTGGAGAGAGGCACTAGGGGCTCTTGTCTTTTCAGACATTAGCTGGCCTTCTCTCCCCTAGCACAGGCTGCCTGGGAAGGTTCCTTTCATCTGTGGCACCAGGGGATCTCTGTGGGTCAGGGGTTCTGCACAAGATCTGTACAACATAAATGGTGTGTGCGGGAAACAACTACATCTGCCACTGGCAAGACCCCGTCTACAAAACAGAATCTGTGATGTTTCATGTTGCTATCTTATCTTTACATGCATACACACATTTAAATTTTATTTCATTTCTGTAGGAACACTTAACATGAGATATAACCTTTTAACAAATTGTTAAGGGTACATGTTGTTGAGTCTAGGTACAATGTTGTACAGCAGACCTTTGGAATGTACTTAATCCATCCTGGTCAGTACTGTTTTAATTATTTTCCCCTAGTGATTTGGAAGACTTGTTATTTTTTCTCTTCGATCTGTTCTTGTGCACACTTTTTGTATAGCACGTGTCCTGTCATCTCTTTCTGTTCTGCTGTGCTGAATGCCAAGCTAACTGAAGATACTGGGTCATATAATGTCCCTCTTGGTTTCCTTTCCAACTTAGTGTTGCTCATAGTAAGATTTTTGTTTACATCATTCACTGTTTAAGTTAGACACACTAAATATCAGCTAAAGAAGCAGAGTACAAGTATTAGTGCCTCATGGATACTTTTGGTTTCTTTGGGTAGTTTCACTTGCAATGTTTTTCTGCCTTAATGGGACTCAGTGCTCATGGAAATAAGGAGCAACATGAAATGCAGTGATGTGAACAGATCTGAAAGAGCAAACACCACAATAAAATTCGCCTTCTGGGACTCTCTAGAACTTGAAGGAGGATTGTGGAGCACCATGGTACGGAAGCACCACAGCTCCCTGAGCGGGCATGATTTCATGATGCATGGAGGGTTTTTGGAAACTAAATCAGTCCCAAGAATCGTTTTATGGAAAATATTCAATTAAGTGTTTGTTAACTTGTCATGTGGAAGAAATCTCATTCACATTAAACTAATTCAATGCTTTAGAGTAGAAGAAAACCACAAAGAATTACTAAGATACTGTGGATTAGAAAATTCCCATGTGGGTCTACTCATTTGTGAAAAGTGGTGGCTTTTTCAAAGTTTGTTCCTGGGTCAAGTAGCATCAGCATCACCTGGAAATTTGTAAGAAATGCAAATTATTGTCCTGGACTCCAAACCTATTGCTGATTTGAAAACTCCTGGAAGGGGCCCAGAAATCTATTTTTACCAGCCTACCAGGGGATTCTGATAAGTGTGCAAATTTAAGAACCACTAGGTTAATGTATATTTTTTCAAAAAAAAGATTTTGAAATGTTTAATCCATTTTTTAAATTAACTGTAAAATCCTTTGAAATAATCCTTCAGGTCAGATAAGTAGGTCTCTCTTTTCAAGATCATTAATGAGGGCAAAGAGATATCCCATATGTTGATAATTATGCTTACTGGTAACTCAGAAAATATTTATGTTTATCATTATTATTTAAACAGTCACATTTTGCTGTTTTTCTGACATTTCATAACTAAGTGGCCTGATGTATAGCTTTAACACCTGCATATTTCTAAGGAAAACAAGAAATGTATGCCTATAGATACTTTAGAATCATGGATTAATAATGAAGTAATCCTCAGGAATAGAGCGTGAAGTTCAACTCAGCCTCACATTCCAAGTTGAACAGCAGCATTTCTCTCAATATGAGAGAGAACATGTAGCATTCATTGCCATGCCAAGCGCACCAGAGGAGCTTAATGTTAGCTTTTATTACCTTGGTGCTTTTTAGTACTATTCGAAGAGAAGGCTTCTGCAAGCCCTCCTGTTTATATCATTATGAAACTTGAGCAATTGATGAAAACAAAATCCAAAGAAGCAAAAAAAAAAAAAAAAAAAAGAAAGAAAAATCCTGTTCAACAGTCTGATTTTATATGGCCATGTATTTATATTACAAGTTCTACAGAGAGTATTAGAAATTAGCAATAATTTCTAAATATTTCTAATTATTACTGTGACTAAGTTTAATTAAAGTGTTATAACATTTCTATCCTTGAGATTTTTAAATTTGTGATGTCCTGCTTAAAATCCTTCTTTCTCTGATATTAATATATTTCTATGAGCTTTATTTTAGTTAGTGGTTTTATGATATAGTTTTCCCCATTCTTTCATTTTAGGCATTTATGGTCCTTTTTCTTTTTATTTTTTTAAGATTTTATTTATTATTTTCAGAGAGAGGGGAATGGAGCGAGGCAGCGAGGGAGAGAGACATCAACGTATGGTTGCCTTTCACCTGCCTCCAGCCACGGACCTGGCTGGAGACCTGGCTTGCAACCTGGTTATGTGCCCTGGGTGGGGAATTGAACCGGCAATAATTGGGTTTGCAGGCCGGTGCCTTATCTACTGTGCTACCAGCCAGGGCTTAAAACATACTTTTTCAGCATGTGGTAGGTTTTTGTTTGTTTGTTTGTTGTAGAAGTAAAATAGATTTTATTTATTTTGAGAGAGAGGAGAAGGTGAGGTGGAAAGAGAGGGAGAGAAACATTGATTGGTTGCCTTTTGCATGCCCCCAACCATGGGCCAGGCCCACAACCCAGGCAAATGCCCTGGCTGGTGATCAAACTGGCCACCTTTCACTTTGTAGGAAGGCAGGATGATGCTGGCCAACTGAGCCACGCTGGTCAGGGCAGCATCTGGCAGGTTTTTAAAATTTCTCTCTAATCTAAAAATCTTTGCCCTTTATAGAACATTTATTTTTATTAACATTTAAGTTAGTTACAGTTATTATTGTAATTACTTATTATTAAATCTATTCTCTTGCTTTTTCTCTATTTTCTCTGTTTTTTTTCCCCCTTGCTTGCTTGTCCTTGGATTGATCAACTATTTTTGTTATTCCCATTCCTTTCTCATTGTTAGTTGATGGCAGTAATTATCTTTAATTTATTGAAGTTTACGTTAAATTAGTACTTTTGATATTTTCAAAAGAATGCAATTATTTTATAGTAGTTTAACTGCATTTGCTCTCTTCTTTGGACTTTGCGTTCTCATTCCTCTTTCATCTTACTGCTCCTTTTCATTTTGTCTTTGAAGATATTTATTGTATTTATTTCAAATTCTTGGCCTATTTATTTAAAAAATAGAGAGTATGTATTCAGTCTTCTTTTCTTGTTGTGTTTATATCCCCCCCTCCCCCCCCAGTTTTATGGCCTATAAGGTGCTATATTTCCCTCAATTATTAGCCACCCTGTCTGGTAGGAAGGGCAGGGGCAGGTGTCTTTCCTAGTGTCTTTCCTAGTGTGTTTGGACATAGGGAAGAGATGAGCTTCTTGGTGGAATGCTGCAGGCACCATAGAACTGGTTTTCCCTAACATGGAAAGCTCCCTTCTCCAGGTGAACCCTCAAGCTAAGGGGGAGGAATTCCTTAGGTTTTGTGTTTAGCGTTTTGGACTGGAGAGTGGAACACTCAATGGGACGTGGTAACACAATAACCTGTGTGTATTTTTATCAGTGCCTCAACCCTGTAGGGTCTGTGCTCTCCCATAGTGTTCTGATAACCCTGGGGTGCCTGGTGGCAACATTGGGCAAAGGTCGTTCTAAAGCTCCATGTGTATGGGAGCTGGTGGACGTGAATGGAGACGAAAACAGACCTTACGGAGTTCTCCAGTGAGCTCTGGTGTTACTGTCTTCTGCCCAGGCTGTATCTCTCTTAAGTCTGTGTACCCACCTCAGCTAGATGGTGCTGGCTTTGGAGGAAGTAGACCACCAGCCAAGGGAATGCAGGTGGCCTCTAGAAGCTGAAAAAGGTAAGGAAATGGATTCTCCACCAGACCCTCCAGGAAGGAATGCACCCCTGTGGACGCTTTGATTTTAGCTCCATGAAATTCTTTTAAAATTTACAACCTCCAGAACCATAAAACAGAAGTATTCAGCACATGTGCCATGACACACCAGTGTTCTGCATGAATTTTTAAAACATGCAACACCTGACTGTTGAGTCAGGGGCACCGAATTCTTTTCACTTAAGATTGTCAAAGGAAAAAAATGACAATAGCCATCTGGTGTGAATGAATCAAAATTATATCTATTTTTCTGTCAGATTGTCAAAAAGTACCTTTTTTGGTGTGCTGCATCAGTTTATGTGTTCCATGAGATGAAAAAGATCGCTGCCATAAGATAATGAACTTGTGTTTAAGTCACTGATTTTGTGGTAATTTAAATGACTTAGTGGAATAGAAGCATTCTATAGAAAGGTTTAACTGAAGGACTGAATTCATGTCTTTGCAGGTCTTCATTTTTTGTGACTAATTACCTAATGGAAAACCAGTTCATAATCTATATTTTTGGAAGTTTATTTAAGGGACTTGATGTAGAACCACTTCAATTTTTTTGAACATGATCAGATCTGTTTTACTTTACAAAGGCAAGAATGCTCCTCTACCCCACTGCAGATTTTCAAAAATCTTTTTTAAGTTCAAGTTAAAGATGGCAAAGTAAGCATGGCATCAATATTGTTGTATATGGTTTTAATTCATTTCCATGGGTGTCTATATTTCATGGAAACCATTTCTTTCTATGTCTTATAAGGAAATAAATTAAAATAAAAAAAGAAAGAAATAATAAGGAGTTTCTTGGACAAATATGATAGTAACAAATGAAGCAGCAAGCAGATGAAACTGATAATTTAAGAAAATACTAAACTGCTGCTAGGGATTCAGAGTATTACCAGGTACCTGGTTATTTTCTGCATAGTTTTACTATAACTATCCGAGCTTATTTAGCAGAGTGGAAATTTAGTTATTGTTGAAATTGTTTGCAAGACTCTAGGAAAAAATCTTTACAACGTATTGGTATTGTACAGAATTTGGATGAAGGAAAACCATAATAGATGCTTTCTTTGAGGTCTGTTGTAGTTGTTCTAGTAGCCCAGCCTAAATCTCACTATCTTGCTTTTGGAGGTACTCCAAATGAAAAATATTTCATTTTTTGTGAAGGGCTGTCCAACACAGGAAAACCTTGCCTTCAATAAGATTATTTCTGGGCACAAGGACAATTGAAGTATTGTTTTTTCAGAATTGTTGGAATACACTTCAGAAGTCTTCCTTGTAGAGTACACTTCAATTTATGTCCTATTACTGCTTGTCAGAGCTTTTGTAGCCACATGTTTTTTGTTTTCAAATGATGGGTAGAGTTGTCACTCTATAGACAATTCAGATATGTGTTCTGAACTGTCATTGTTTGGGAAGTTTTTATTCCTCTAAGGACTGTGTAAGAAAGATGCAATAAAAGATGTTAGATCAGGCACCTGAAGGTTTCCTACACTAACTTTCATTGTATATTTTCTCTACCTAATGGTATCAACAATTTTTTGTGAAGGTATTTTCTTTGATGAGGTCCACAAATAGAGTATAGGACATTTTATTTCGATCAGTATGAAAAGTGGCTGGGAGTGTTTATATGTGTAAGAGATTTCATGGCTTTCTCAGTTTTATATATTATTTGCTCCTGATGCACGTTGTGTGTGCATGTGTGTGTGTGTGTGTGTGTGTGTGTGTGTTCTTAGTCCTAATTCTTCAAGAAAGAAGCTCCGTGTGCCTATGGGTCCCCCTATAGGAATAAGCAAAATGTGACACATTTATTGTTAACACTTCCCAAGATTCCTTCACCCAAGTTCATTTGACATTGACTGATTTTTTATCACAGAATATGATTATGTAGTTATAGTTTTAATCTTCTTTCTTGCCAAATAAAGCAAAGGTAATCCTTTATACACTGAAAATCAATTTTTCATGGATTCATTGCTTTGAAATTTTTATTTTTCCTTTCCCAGCTTCTTTATTTTCCTCTTCTGTGATGTGGTTTATCCTCCTGGGAGTATGTTTCATTTACATATTCAAGAACATTATAATAGTTACCCTTGAAACTTAATTTTTTGTTATTTGTTTTTTGTTCTGTTTTATAAAATTAAAAATAAAACTACCAAATGATCTAGCAATCCCATTTCTGGGTATATATCCAAAAGGGTTGAAATCAGGATCTCAAAAAGGTACCTGCACCTCCATGCTCATTTCAGTGCTATTCACAATAGCTAAGATACAGAAACAGCTCTTACGCCTATAAACAGATGAATAAAGAAAATGTACATACTGTATATGTATATAATGGAATATTATTTAGCCTTAAAAAAGAAAGAAATCCTGCCATATGCAATAACATGGGTGAACCTGGAGGATGTGAAATAAACCAGTCACAGAAGGGTACATGCTGCATGATTCCACTTGTATATTTATCTAAAAAAGTCAAACACAGAGAAGCAGAGAATAGGATGGTGGTTGTCAGGGGCAGGAGGAAGGGGGTGATGTTGCTCAAGGAGTATAAAGTTTCAGTTGTGCAAGATGAATGTTTTCCATAGATCTGTACAGCATAGTGCCTATAATTTACAATACAGTATATAGTGCACTTTAATTTTTAGATTATTTTTTATTGATTATGCTATTACAGTTATCCCAATTTTCCCTCATTTACCTCCTTCCACTCAGCACTCCCCACCCCCTCAGGCAATCACCACACCATTGTTCATGTCCATGGGTCTTACGTAGGTTCTGTGGCTACTCCATTTCCTATACTGCACTCTATATCCCCATAGCTATTCTGCAACTACCTATTTGTATGTCTTAATCCCCTCACCTCTTCACCCGTTCCCCCCACACCCCTCCCCATCTGGCAACCACCAAAACCCTCTCCATATGCATGATTCTGTCTCTCTTCTTGTTTGCTTAGTTTGTTTTTTGGATTCAATTGTTGATAAATATGTGTTTATTGTCATTTTATTCCTAGTTTTAACCTTCTTTTTCTTAAATAAGTCCCTTTAGCATTTCATATAATAATGGTTTGGTGATGATGAATTCCTTTAGTATTTTCTTATCTGGGAAGATCTTTATCTGCCCTTTGATTCTAAATGAAAGCTTTGCTGGGTGGAGCAATCTTGGCTACAGTACCCTGCTTTTCATAACTTTGAATATTTCTTGTCAATCCCTTCTAGCCTGCAAAGTTTCTTTTGAGAAATAAACTGACAGACTTATGGGGGCACCTTTGTAAGTAACTAACTGCTTTTCTCTTGCTGATTTCAAGATTCTCTCTTTTTCTTTAACCTTTGGCATTTTAATTATGATGTGTCTTGGAATGGCCTGTGTGCATCCATCTTGTTTTGTATTCTGTCTGCCTCCTGGACTTGCATGTCTATTTCCTTCACCAAATTAGGGAAGTTTTATTTTATTATTTTTTCAGATAGATTTCCAATTTCTTTCTTTTCCTCCTCTCCTTCTGGCACCCTTATGATGTGAATGTTGGAATGCATAAAATTGTCCCAGAGGCTGTTATACACTACCCTCAGTTGTTTTTTTTTTTTTAATTCTTTTTTCTTCTTGTTGTTCTGATTGGTTGTTTTTTGCTTCTTTATGTTCCAAATCATTGATTTGATTCTCAGCTTTATCTACTCTACTGTTGTTTTCCTGTGAATTGTTCTTTATTTCAGTTAGTGTATCCTTCTTGACTATTTTTTTTTATTCTGTTGAGGCCCTCACTCAGTTCCTGGAGCATCCATATAACCTATCTGTATATGATAGATTACTCATCTACATTTTGTTTAATTATTTTTCTGGAGTTTTGATCTGTTATTTCATTTGGGTCATGTTTCTTTGTCTCCCTACCTTGGAGACAAAGAAACATATTTGTTTTTCCTTGTGTTTGTTTTTATGTATTAGTAGCCCCGATATGACTCCCTGTCTTGCTATCGTGGCCTCATGTAGTAGGTGTCCTTCAGGGTTCAGTGGCACCATCTCTTGTCCCCAAGCTGGGTACTTGACGTGCTTCCTCCATATGGGCTGAGCTGAGTACACTCTTTTGATTGCTGCTGGCAGGTCAATGGGAGGGATTTATCCTAAACAGTCAGCTGCAAGGACTGGCTGTGACCACTGACCACCAACCTCCACCCTCTGCGGAGGATCAGTTGTGCAGGGGCAGGTAGTGGTGCTGTGACATGGTCTGTAGCTGTCCATTGGGTGTCCTTTGGGTTTCCCAAGTGATGCAGGCCAAGGTCAGCTCCCACCTATGCTTTGCCCAGGGCCACCCTGCCTGAGCTATAGAACAATCTGAGATACTGCTACTTGTGCTGGGCTTGGAGACTCCCAGGTGGAGCCAAGCTGTGAATCCAGGCTGGCTGCTGCTAGTGCCAGGCTTAGGGCTCACTGAGGTCCATTGTTTATCTGACAGAATTTAGGAAATTGTATTGCAGGAACCCAGACCAGCCACTCGTCTGGAAAAGCAGCTTGGGTAGGCCCATAAATTGGCTGGGATGGAGTCTCAGGGGATCTGCGGGGTGGAGCAATCAGTGTTAGCCAGGTGGATGGAGTCTCAGATAGGGCACCCACCTACCTTGCTCTGTGGCCCTGTCGGGGGAGGACTCAGAAAGGACAATGGCCTCTGCCTGCCTTTCTGGGAGAAAGCTGGCTGCCATCTCTCGCCTTGAAGCAAGACACTTCAGCTCCTCCCTGTGTGCCACCGGTGCCTTTCAAGCTGCTGCCTCAGTGCTGGAGCTGAGGAGTGAGTCTCAGTCCAAATGTGGGTTCTTTAAGGGGAACTGCTTGGGACTTCAGAAGTTTCTCCCACTGACTCAGTTACCACTGGCTTTTGCAGCTAGAAGTTGTGGGGACTTACCCTCCTGGTGCTGGAACCCTGGGCTGGGGGCCTGGTGTGGGCTGGGACAGTTCACTTCTTAGATATTCCTCCTAAATTTTTATTCACCACACATGGATGGGGGACTGGCCTGTTCCATGTCTTTGCCCCTCCTACCAGAATGGATGGATGTGGTTTCTTTAATTCCATAGTTGTCAGAGTTCCATTCAACTTGATTTTTGACAGTTTTGGGTGATGGTTGTTCTGTATTTTAGTTGTAATTTTGATGTGGTTGTGCAAGGAGGCAAGCCATAATTACCGATGCCATCTTGACTAGAAGTCTCAGCATGCTCTACAGTGCACTTCAATGTATGTTATTAAGAGGATAAATTTTATGTTAAATATTCTTACTACAAAAACAAAACAAAACAAAAAACAAAACAAAACAATAAAACCCCATAAAAAAAGGAAAGAAAAAAATTTTAGCTGCAAAGTTTATACATCTCTTTCTGTATTTCTCTGCATAAAGAATATTGCCTTGATTTTTATTCATTATTTTCAGAGAGAAGGGCAGGGAGGAAGAAAGGGAGAGAAACATCAATATATGGTTGCCTTTCACCTGCCTCCAGCTACAGACCTGGCTGGAGACCCGGCTTGCAATCTGGTTATGTGCCCTGGCTAGGGAACCAGCAACCTTTGGGTTCACAGACCAGCACCAGTTCACTGAGCTACACCAGCCAGGGCTATAAACACTTTTTAAAATTAATTTATTGTTGTTATATTACATTTATCCCACCCCTTCTCCCCCACTGCTCTCCCCTACCCCACCTTCCCCATCCCCTCTCCCACAGACAATCCCTACATATTGTCCATGTCCAGGGGTCATTTATACTAGTTCCTTGACTAAACTGTTCCCCTTCTTTTCTTCTTTCTCCCTCACCCCTTCCCTCTGCACTCTGTCAGTCTGTTCCTGGTTTCCATGCCTCTGGTTCTGTTTTGCTTGTTTGTTCAGAAAGAAACTTTTTGAGAGATGGATATGTTTAGTACCTTGGTAACAGTATGATTATATGCATACACTGAAGTGCATCAAGATATATAAGTGAAATATGTGCAAAATTTTATCAATTATACTTTAAAAAGTTAAAAATAAATTTTATTTGTAACTATAGAGACGTGCCTATCTTTTGTACCTTCTTCCTTGAAATCCGCACTACTTTCAGGCACATCTGCTCCGCAGCTGTGTTGCACGGAAGTGTTTACAGCGAAACAGGGGTTACACCTGCGTCTGGGTGGGGCTCTCTGCAGCTCTCTTCCGGCCTAACACCGCCTCCCTCCAGAGTGCTGAAATGGAGCGTGCTGCCCACCTTCTCTGCTTTGCCCTGTTTCTGTTTTCTGTAGTTGTTTTCTACAGGCAATGTCAGCAATCTCCTCCTCAGAGCAGTAATGTCTGTTTTAGTTTTTAGAATCATAACTGGGAATATATAGCAATTATGAAAACATGCATTTTCCAGACATTTCATTACAACATATTTCAGTAGTGAAAAGTTGAGAGAATTTAAGCATTCACCAATAGAAGATGATGGTATTATGACATAGATTATGGTATATTTATAAAACATAGTGCTATATTTTAAAGTTAAAGAGCAAATTGTAAAATACTATGAATTTAGTTATGTAAAGTATATGTAAGTACTTTGGGAAAAATGATTGGGAGAATTTAAACAAAATGCTAGCAGTGATTATCTGTGACTAGTGGGATTGTTTATTTTATGTGTAATTTTTACTTTTACTTGTATTTTTCCCTGATTTATTATTTTTCAAAAAGCAAAGTTCATGTATTTCTTTTCTTCAGGTTACAACAACTTATTTCCTTTTGGAAAAAATCAGTTATAATTCACAAAATTTGCAATTACCTTGTTTAACATTTTTCTTTCCTTTCATAGATTCTCATAAAATCCTACCTCCAACTATATTCATTGCCATTAAAAATAAAATAAAACAAAACAAAATAAAATAAAACTGTCCTGTCTGTTTTCAGAGAAAACAGTTTCTTTTGGGAATTCTTCCTTTCTCTTAACATTTTATTGATTTTCAAGTTTACTCCTGACTTACTGTGATTGTTTGTCTTATGAAAACCAGACTCAATTCTGAAATAGTAATTCCTAGATGCTCTTTTAGGGAAAATTGTAAGAATTCTTTTCTAGGTTTGTTGGTGTGAAATGGATGCCTTGTCAGTGAAGTTCTTCACCTTACCATTAGGAAGCATACATATGATAGTCATATCTTCTAAATGAAATATTAAAGGAAATGAAACACCTTATCATCACTTCTATAAACCATGCGATGGATTCTTGAAAACTGGAAGCCCCAGAAACTCTCTTACAAATTATAATGTAATACATTGTCATAAAAATGATACAATCTGTTAAATGAAGATTAAAAAATACCTTCACTCAAGGATATGTTTATTGATTTTAGAGAGAGAGAGAGAAAGAGAAGGAGGAAGGGCCGGAGGGAGGGAAGAGAGAAAAAAGAAGCGAAGAGAAGCATTGATGATCATTTGCGTCCCATATGAGCCCGGACTAGAGTCGAATCCACAACCATTTTGGTGCATGGAGTGATGCTCCAACCAATTGAGCCACCCAGCCAGGGCTTAAATAAAAATTTTTATATCTTAATGGGATCTTAAAGTAATTTAGGAAACCCAGTTTATTTATCAAACAAGAGATGTAACCTATCCAAAATCTCCTGACATTTATTGGCAATTAACACATAATTATTGAATAGCTACCATGTGCCAGGTGCTATGCTAGATACTAGGAATTTTTATTGTTTCTACTTGGTTTTAAGTTGTTTCTTCGGAGTTTTGATCTTAAAAAGTATTTTTTCCACTGTAAATGATTGCTTTATTTGCCAAAAACTTGCTATTGAATGTTAATAAAGGGTAATTGATATTGTTATTCTTCATTTATTTATTGCTTTCTAGTAGTTTCCTCTGTATATAAAGTGTCTCTCATTTGAAACATACAAATATTTTTGCTTTTAAATTACATCAACAACTGAATACATAAAAATAGAAAAAACAGAGAATCAAAAATTGTCACATGTGCACATACACACTCATATGATATCTGGGCTCATTCCCCGGGGTAACATCTACTCTTTTTAACCTTGGTGTGCACTCTTCATGACAACTTTTTACGTGTTTAAACTTGCTCATAAACAAATGATACCGTTTTTATTTTACCACCCTATTTGCTATTCTCAAGTTACATCCTTTCTTAAATATGCTTCAGGGTAAGCCTATAAGCGTTTCATTCTCAGTGACTTGGTAGTATTTCACAGAATAATTTGTAGAATGATATCTTATCTGCTTCCCAATGAATACATATTTGGAACACCTCCAGTGGTTTACTGTGTTGAGCATATCTACTTTGAACCTCCTAATACTTATCTTTGTACAATATGTGAACTTTTATACAAATTGAATATATGTATATTGAAACACAAGGCCAAATAGGACAAATTTTCAGTACTGCTTTTTAAGTTACTGCTCAATTGCCCTTAAAATGACACATTGGATTATGACAGAAACCGCTTCCTTCTTCTTCATGCACAGTGCATGCTATCATCTTGACTCAACTACAGCTTCCATAAGATTACAGGACCAAATATTCTCCTATAATTCAGCTTTGCTGGGTGGAACATTTGTGTAAAAAAGCTAGAATAAGTTCTTACTAGAAAATGTAGCCAGAATTGCAGAAATTCACCCAGAAGAAATACTGTATATAGTATCATTAGAAGATTTACTGTAACATGTGGCACATCTATTAAATGGTACTTTAAGGAGGGGATAGTAGCAGTGTGGAAGAAAAACAGCCCTGATAAAAATTGTAGGTACGACAGCTTTATTTTTATTCTAAATCTAATATTCAATGTCCATTTATCAATATAAGAAGAATTCAAAGAGGCAGACTGGCTATACATTAGACTATATTATTATTTCACCTTTATTCTAATTATTACCTTTATTACTTTTATTATTATTTTAATTTTATAAAAATTACTAGTAATTCATCCATTTGATGAAATTTTGGGGTATTTTAACCTTCAACACATTAGTTTATTTTTCTCAAGTAAGGCATTTATTGGTGCTTTTTTCAAAGCTGGTCACACATGATTAGCGATACTTTCTTCAATGTTAATTTTGAACTCAAATAAAAACAAAATGATTTTTTTCCTAAGGGGAAATTGTACACACACACACACACACACACACACACACACTCCTCTATTCCAAATTTCTATTTACAACAGTTTCAGCTTTATGAGTAGACTTAAATTTTTATTTTTCTCTTCTTTCTTTGTCCTCACAGATCCTGCTGAGAGTTCACACGCAGATATACCAAAATCATACAAAAAACTTGTCATTTCACCCATATTGTTTTCATAAATTTACTACCTTCCTTGCTGCAAACATATGATTTTCTTCTTCAATTCACCTGAAAATTGCTTCTTCAAGCCTTCATTTGGAATGGTATGGATTTGGGTGTTGTCAGCAGTCTGGGGATATATTTGAATAAAGTCACACTTCCTAGATCCAGTGCAATGTCATCAATCACATATGTGTCAGGGATTCATTTTGTGACTCACTTCTTTGGCTCCAAAATAAGCTCAGATCCTCACTGGGGATCAGGGCCCATTGCTGTACTTGATGGAGTCTTCCTGTCAATTTCTAGGCTCTTGGATCTTTGTTTTCCCCAAATGAAGTTTGAGCTTTTTTCTAGCTTTTAAGTATTCCAGGAAAAGAAAATTTTATCTAAGAGAATCACTTTTATAGGAAACTTAAGTTCAAGTGTAAGCAAAATATAGGAAATATTTTGATTCCTCCCTAAGTTAAGCATTTGAAAGGACTCTGAAGGAAAGCTCCAAACATGGGAGGATAGTTTCAGATTGAGCAGATCTGTCTTAAGCAGGGAATTTTTAATTATAAAGAAAAACCACGTTATTCAATATAATTACTTTTTAGATTATGAAAGTAACACAATTATCCACACTATGAAAAAACTGGAAAATGCAGAAAAAACTGGAAAATCCAGTGATACCAACAGAGAACATATTTATTAGTGTAACTCTTTCTGCTGTCATTTATAGCTCCATATTTGTTTAAAATTTAATTAGCATATTATGTGATAATATAATTCTAATAAGTAATATTTTTTGAGTGCTAAGCTAATGGGTGTACTCCAGTTATTTTCTCATTCAGTTATAGTAAAAAATCTATGATATATGTATTATTACATTCACTTTATAGATATGAATACTAAAGTTTAGGGTGATAAATTTTCTAGAACACAAATTTAGTAGGTTTGGTCCTTCGCCTGTACATAATTTTGCAGGATTGTCTCTTTTAATTTTCACTTGTAAATTAACAATAAGATTCATTATTCATGTTGTTGTGTGTTCTTTATAACAATCATTTCTAATGATTATATCATACCCATTAAGTAGAAGTACCATAAAAATTGAATTATTCTAAGTTGAAAATTACAGGGAAATTTAAAAATTCATCAGAATAATTTGTTAAATATATTTTCACATATAATTGTTTCCATATTTTAGATTTTTAAGGTTATAGGTCCATGATTAAAATTTATGCCAAAAGAGAGAAGAATGGACATTTCAAAAGTCCTGGATGTGTATTATCAAAATGTTTTCAAAAAGGTTATATTAATCTAAAAATTGACCAGTAATTCTTGAGAGCAGTAGCTTTTCTCTATCTTTACCAACATTAACATAATAATTTTAGCTTTTATGAAATAGTTGAAATAGAACTTTATTAAAATAATTCAAATATTGCGATGAATAAAATAATGAGTTAAAGCTTCTTACTCACCTCTCCCTAAAATTCACTCCCTGAAGTATGCATTGTTTATGCTTTTTTAATTTACTTCTAAGATATTTTCTCAGGTACAAATCTCTGTTTATCTGTCCATATTTCTCAGTTATCTACTTATCCATCTGCCTATCTATCTTAGTGTAATGTGCATTATTTTATCTTAATTAGTCATCTAAATAATGGATGTCATACTGCTTCAGAGTAATAACAGATCTATCAGACACCCTAAGATAGGGTCTGTTTCCATTTTTGCCTCTCTCTCAGTGGCAAATTGCTTGATTGTGCTTGTGTACACCAGCCTGTTTTCAGAGGCAAGGCCATCCACGTCTGTTTTCCTGGCCCAGCCTTAGTTTTAGTCAGATTCTGGGTCACTGGTTCATGGGTGGGTGCTCCCAACCATCCTGTCACTGCCCCCTGTGTTAGGAAACATCTAATGGACTCACTCCAGGATGGTTTTCTGCTTCTTCCACAAGGAAATGAGATGACTTTCCTTTTCTTTTCCTCCATTTTCTCCAGCCACAGGGAGGAAATGGAAAGGATGTAGGATTTGCTGCCCTTTTTCCCATAATTTAACCCTTTTATTCCTTAAAAGAGAAGTCACTAGGTGATACTTTGTGTTTTTCTCCACAGGCTGCTGGTTCCCTCCTGGCCTGCAACACTGAGGGAGGCATTTTCCAGTCTTTCTCCTGCCCCTACTCTTTCACTTATGTGTTTATTATACATCTGTTGAGTCCTATGTGCCTGGTTGAGTCTGTGGAGAGGAGCCTGATGAGTGTAGAGTACCACACGTCTGCATCTCTTAGGGTTTCTGTTCTGTGACACTTGCTCACACTGGGACTTTGACAATTCACTAAAAGTTTAGCTGAATTTGGACATGGGCAGCATGTAGGGACTGACTGTGGGAGAGGAGGTAGGGTAGGGAAAAAAAGAAAAAAAATTTAGCTGAATATATTTTATCCTTTTGTGTGAAGATGCCATCTTCCTCCCTCTGTGCTAATATAACAGTGCCCTCTGCCCTGCCTTTTCTTTGATATCAGAGAAGTAGTAGGTGGTTTTGTTACCTTAGCTTTTTGATGTGTCCAAGAAACATAATTTTGTACATTATCCTACTTTTTCTTGTCATTAGAATGGGAGCAACGCTCTTAGCAGCTTTCTGCATCATAGGTGGGAACTAAAGAGCTTCCAGATTTATGGAAAAAATTTGCAAGATACAGAGTTCTTTGTCAATACGTTTTTATTGTTTGCGTGTTAAGATGGTCCAGCTTTTCTTTGCCCTCATTTGTTCTGGTGAGAGTCAGTGGTATCCAAATCAGTGTTTTCTGTATGCAAATTGTGTTTTGCTTTTGCTTTTTTTCTGGACTACTTTCACTATTTTTTCAGCAATTTTCATTTGTTGCCTCTTTTCTTATGATGTTTTTGGAACTGTGCTCTTCCCATTTTCCAAATGTCTCTTCTTCAAAATCTGCCCAGTCTTTTTAGTATAAGGGTTTTATGATTTATTTTTTAGTAATTTTTTTCAGAGTTTATAAATATTATCTATAGATTGGTCAGTTTGGTAGGAACTTTCACAATTATATAAGAAGCAGACTGCAGACTTCTGATCAAGATGGAGGCATAGGTAGACATGATTTGCCTCCTTGTAAAACCACAAAAATTACAACTAACCTCAAAACAAATAACACCCCATACTGACAGAAAATTGAATTGTGTGGAAGTCTGACAACCAAGGAGTCAAAGCCACATTCATCCAGACAGATAGGAGGGGCAGAGGCATGGAGTCTGGGTGGAGAGACGAGTAGATCCAGTGTGGCACAGAGAGGTGGCAGTGGTGGCAGCGGAATGGGTGGTCCCACATTCATATGTGGTAGATAAAAATCAAGAGGGATAGTTTAGAAGTGAGCCATCCCAGCCCCAAGCCAGACTGCATGGCTCAGGGTTCCAGCACTGGGAAGATAAAGCCCCATAACTTCTGGCTATAAAAACCAGTGGGAGTTGGGACAGTAGAAGAAACTGCTGGTTTTTCAGGGGTGTACATGTAAAGGATCCTCCCAGATTTAGAAGTACACAAACCTACCAACTTTGGTATTCACCACCTGGGCAACAGCTAGAAGAGTGCCAGTCATATACAGGAGGTGGATGAAGTGATTGGAAATGGGGAAAGTGCTGGACAAACCTCCAGAAGCTGGAGTGGCAGCTTCCAGTGGCATTGTCCACTTTCCTCTCCCCCTACAGAGCCACAAAGTGGTAAAGGGGGTTGCCCTGCCCTGGTGAATACCTAATGCTCTGCCCTATAAAACTTAACAGGTGTGCTGACTGGGAGTCAAAGCAGCTCTACCTAATACACAGAAACAAACACAGGGAGGCTGCCAAATTGAGGAGGCAAAGAATATAGCCCAAATGAAAGAACAAAACCTCAGAAAAAGAACTAAATAAAACAGAGATAGCTAACCTATCAGATGAAGAGTTCAAGACACAAGTGACAAGGATGCTCAGAGAAATCATTGAGCATAGCAAAAACATAAAGGAAGAACTGAAGGCTACACTAAGTGAAATAAAATCTATAGGGACCCAACAGTGAAGGGAAGGAAATTGGGATTCAGGCCAACAATTTCTAACATAAGGAAGAAATAAACATTCAACCAGAATGGAAAGAACAAACAAGAATACAAAAAACAAAAAACCCCAAAACCATGGGTTGGGGGGAATAGTATAAGAGGATTCTGGGACATAAAGTACCAACATCCAAATCATAGGGATGCCAGAGGAGAAAAAGAAGAGGAAGAATTGAAAAATAATTTGAAAACATGATGAAAGAAAACTTAACCTACTGTGATAAAGGAAATAAACATGTAAGTCCTATAAGTACAGAGTCCCAAACAAATTGAACCCAAAGAGGACCACACCAAGATACATCATAATTAAAATGCCAAATTTTGAAGATAAAGAATCCTAAAAGCAGCAAGAGAAAAGCACAGCTACCTACAAAGGAGTTCCCATAAGACTATTAGCTGATTTCTCAAAAACAAAAAACAAAACAAAACAAACCAAAAAACAATAAAAACAAACAAAAAAACTTTGCAGGCAAGAAGCATTCAAAGTGATGAAAAGCAAGGACCCATAACCAAGATTACAGTATCCAGCAAAGCTATCACTTAGAATGGAAGGGAGATAAAGTGCTTCCCAGACAAGGTAAAGCTAAAGGCGTTCATCATCACCAAGCCTTTATTATAAGAAGCATTAAAGGGATTTATTTTAGAAAAAGAAGATCAAAACTATGAACAGTAAAATGACAACAAGCTCATAGCTATCAACAATGAATCTAAAACAAATAAACAAAATAAACCTACAAAAAACTAAAAACCAAAAACAAACTAAGCAAACAAGTAGAACAGGACCAGAATCTTAGATACAGAGATCATTGGAGGGTTATTGGTGGTGGGGGCAGGGAAGAATGGGGGAGAAGTTGCAGGAATTAAGAAGCATAATAGGTAAAATAGACAGGGGGATAAGAACAGTGTAGGAAATAGATGCCCAAGAACTTATATGCACAATCCACAAACATGAATTAAGGGGAGCAATTGCTGGAGAGAAGGTGGGTACCTGGTGGAGGGGCTAAAGGGGAAAGACTGGGACAACTGTAGTAGTGTCATCAATAAAATGTACTTAAAAAAGAAGCAGACTGCAAACAATATGCCTTTACTTCAGTCACCATTTTGTTACCATGATTGTCTGTTTACATTGAAAGTCTAATATGATGTAACCTTAGTTGTCTGCATAGTCCTACCATTCTCCCTGCCCACGGATAAAATCAGGTCTTCTAAAACTGCTCTGGGCTGGTGTAAGCCTGTGGCCACAGCAACACCAGAACAAACTTTTCTTCCTTTTTAAACATTCTTATTGGATTTTTTTGGTGATATTTGTTAATAAAATTACATAGATTTCAGGTATACAATTGTATAATTGTATAACAGATCATCTGTATATTGTATTGTGTGTTCAACACACAATACAAAAAGTATTGTCTCTTTGTATTACCATTTATCCCTCTTTTACCCTCTTCTGCTCCCTCTGGATGGTTGTGTTTATGAGTTTTGGAGGTTTTTTGGCTTAGTTCCTTTACTTTTTCACACAATCCTCCAGTCACCTCCCTTCTGACAGATGCCAGTCTGTTCTCTGTATCAGTGAATCTTTTTCTATTGCGTTTGTTAGCTTAGTTTGTTCATTAGATTCCACATATAAATGAAATTATGCATATGTCTTTGCCTGGCTGGCTTATTTCACTTGGCATAATACTCTCCAGGTCCATCCATGCTGTTGCAAAAAGATTTTCTTTTAGTAGCTCTAGCAGTGCTGTTAGTCTGCCGATATGACCCCAGTACCGGTTAATTTTAAAAGCTCCCTAGGTAATTCTAGAACCTGATGAATTAAAAAAAAAGCACTCAAGTTCTTACTATTCAGTTTCCATAACTTCACTCAGTAGCAAAACCCTTCATGACAAATTGAATTTTAAAGGTTGTAGAGGAATTATACCTGTGGAAAAATGGGGAAAAATCATTCTTGACAATGCAAGTAATATAATCAAAGAAACAGGCAGAAAAGTGAGGTGACGCAATTACTGTTGCATTATTGGAATGTAACATGCTTGTTGGAAATTAGTTGGGGGTTAGATTTTGGATGGCCTTAGAAGTCAAACTAAGGATACTAGAGTTTATTTTCTAGGTAATAAAAACTCAAGATGTAAAAATAAAGAATAAAGTGATGAGTGTTACCCACAAAAAAGACTACTATTTAAGAGCACTAGCTTGCATAGCCCTGACTGACATCAAGGGGTTAGAAGTGAAAAGACTGTTTGCAGTATTTTAGTAAAGAGTAATTGTGGGCTTGAATGAGAGGTTGTCCCTGGAATGTAAAGGTTGCAATATATGTGAAAGCTAATAAGGCAAAAGGATCAATAGAAGAGAGAGGGCAGTGTCAAGGATAGAACTGAGGTTTTAAATGTCAATTATTGGGAGGCTAGACTGTCATTTATAGTAAATAGGAACAGAGAAGCATAAGCATCTTCGGGGGAAAAAAAAAGATGACATTTAATTGAGGTTAAAATTATTTGAAGAGCTGTTAGTACTTCCAGTTGGTGATAAGCCAAACTTGTCTAAGTTTATTAATGCAAATATACAGTCCATCAAGCATGCAAACTTTCTATTTTTAATAGTAAAATTCTGTAATTGAGATTTTTTTCATTTAATCCAGAATACCCTGTGGATATATTGAATTAATACTCCAATTTATTTCTTTTGCATTCATTGTGTAACATTTCATTTTATAATAAGTTGATCTTGAAAAAATTTTCAAAACTTGATTTAAATAAAGAACAAGTCAAAAAATTAGATTTAGTTTCTAGTACTAAAGTCCTAACACTACTAATGCTTTGTTGTCTTCTGTGGTTAATTTTGATATCTTACCTTTCATAATGCAATTCTTAATATTTTCATCTGTTTTTAAAAATAATTTTTATCAAATTGCAATGTACATACAGAAAAGTACACAAATAATAAGTATGGACCTTGAAGAATTTTCACAAATGTCCTTCTGTATCCTTACCATTTTACTGCCCATTTCCTTCAAGGAAGCCACTTTTTCCACTATCGATTAGTTTTGCTTGAATGGAATCATACACTGTGTATTACTTTGCACTTGGTTTCTTTCACCCAAAGTTATATATGTATGGCTGTTGTTCCACTCTTGTGTTAGATTTATTTATATGAATTCCACTAATCTTTATTGACACTAGGGTTGTTTCTGGTTTGCAGTTATTCAAATAATGCTAGTATATTTTAGGTATGCAAAACTTTCAGTCAGTTGGTGTGCACATTTTTATTGGGTTTATATTTAGATCTGTGATGGTTGGCCAGGGGTTGTAAGGATATGTACATGTCTATCTTTTAAAAAAAGATTTAATTTTTTTAGAGAGAGGGGAGGCTCCTGCATGCCTCCAACCTGAGACTTGACCTGCAACCCAGGCCTGTGCCCTGATCAGGAATCTAACCAGTGACCTTTTAGTTTGTGGGATAATGCCAACTCACTGAGCCACATCAGTCAAGGCAGTACATGTCCATCTTTAGTAGAGAAGACCAAGTAGTTTTCCAAAGTAACCCTTGCCAGGGCTTGATGTCTTCAGTCTTTAATTTCAGTCATTTATGTTGATGGTACACAAATGTAAATCATTGTGAAATTAGTTTACATTTTTCTGGTGATTTAGGAGACTGAATACTTTCTCATACTCTATTAACAATGAATTAACCTTTTTCGAGAAGTTGCAAAAGATTCTTGATCATTTATGTTGGTTGTTCTTTATATAGTGATTAGTATAAATTCTTTATATATTTTGAATATGGGCCTCTTGTTTACTAAACACATTGTGAATATATTCTCCTACTGTATGGCATATATCTTTACTGCCCTACTAGTCTCTTCTGATGAGAATCCCGTCTTTATTTTAACATCATTTATCAATATTTTTACTTAAGAAAAACTTGCCTTTTGCAAATGTCATGAAAATATTCTTCTATGTTAAGTTCTAGAAGTTTTGTTATATATCCCTTTATTTTTTAACACTTCACTTTTTAAAAAATAATGTGAAGTTTGTCCATTTTAGAGATTATCTGTGTGGATTGACCAAGCACATATCTTATACAATGCCCAAACTTAATTTTTTGAAAAAGTCCATTTTCTTTCAACTGTCCTGCAGTGATTCATGTCACTAATCGAGTCTTCATTTATGTAAAACAAAGACTGTTTCATTCATTCATCTACTTGCTTTTGACATTCTCTTACATACTCTGTCTTTATAGTAAATTTTATTACCTGGTTATGCAAGTACTCCAGTTTTGCTTGGGCTTTTTACAGGTTGTCTTGGCTTTTTTTGGTCACTTATGTTTTCATATAAATTTTAGAAAAAGCACGTCAGTTAAAAACATATGCTGGATTTTGATTGGAAGTGCATCAAATCTATAGATCAATTAAAAAATTAATCTTTATATTATTATTCCATATCCATGAACATGTCATACTGTCATTACTTATATCTTCATTTCTTTTAATAATTTTGTACAATTCTTAATTATATTTATGTTCATATGGTTGATATTTTGATGATGTAAATTTTAAAATATTTGTCAAAATATTTTTATAATTATAACCTTTAAATGGGAATAAAATTGATTTTATATTACTCTTTTACACTTATTTCTATAATCACTAAAGTAAAAAGCTGTCTTCAGATTTATATATTTTATATATGTAATATGTTGATTAAAAAGAAAATTTTATTTATTATTTGAAATTATTGTAATTTTAATTCTTTTTTGAACAAAATAACTTTAATGAGCTATGAAACATGAATTCAAAACTGAAAGACCTAATTTCTATAACTTGAAAATGGTGTACCTATAAGTTAAAAGCCCATGTTTCTTTCTTTTTTATGTTCAGTGCAATATTCTGTGTTTTGAAATTGTTTATTCCATTACAAGTTGTCCAATTTATTCTCTTTTTTCCCTTTTGTCCCCCCTCCACCAGCCCACCCTCTTCACCCACAGTAAATCCCCTCTCTGTTGCCCGTGTCCATGAGTCATTCATACATGTTCTTTGACTAGTCCCTTCCCCCTCCTTTAACCATTCTCCCCCTCTCTCCTACCTTCCCATCACTATCAATCCCTTCCATGTTTCCATCTCTCTGGTTCTAGTTTCTTGTTAGTTTATTTTGTTCATTAGAACAAAATAGTTATAGTGAGAACAAAATTAGTTATAAGGGAGGTCTTACAGTATTTGTCTTTCGCCGATTGGCTTATTTCACTTAGTACAACAGTCTCCAGTTACATCCATGCTGTTGTAAAAGGTAGGACTTCTTGCTTTCTACTGTGTAGTATTCCATAGTGTACGTGTACCACAGTTTTTTAATCTATTCATCTACTGTTGGGCACTTGGACTGTTTCCAAGTTATTGGTTATTCTAAATAGTGCTGCTGTGAACATAGAGGTGCATAAGTTATTTTGAATTGGTGTTTCAGGGTTTTTAGGATATATGCCCAGCAGCGGAATCACTAAATTCCATACTGTTTTCCACAGTGGCTGCACCTGCATTCCTAGTGTACTAGCAGTATAATAGGGTCCCCTTTTCTCCGTATCTTCACCAGCACTTGTTTTTTGATTTATTAATGGTAGCCATTCTAACAGGTGTGAGTTGTATCTTATTGTGTTTTTAATTTGCATCTATCTGATGGCTAGTGAGTGATGTTGAGCATTCTTTCATATGTCTATGGGCCATCTGTATGTCCTCCCTGGAGAAGTGTCTGTTCAGGTTCTCTGCCCATTTTTTACTTGAATTGTTTATCTTCCTGGTATTGTCGTATGAATTCTTTATACAGTTTGTAGATCGAACTTTGTGTGAAGCATCATTGGCAATTATGTTCTCCCATACAGTCAGTTCCTTTTGCTGATGTTTTGTTTAGCCATGCAGAAACTTTTCAGCTTCATGTAATCCCATTTTGTCAGGGACCCCAGGGATAGCAGCAGGGTGTGGAGCCCCACATAGGCCAGGCCAAGCCTATTAGACCGGACCAGGAAACCAGGAAAGCTGGGTACATACAGACCCCCATGCTATAATTAGGGGACCCCAGTTGGAACCTGGCCATGGGAATTTTCTATACAATCTTTGAAGCTAGCAAACTTCCTTGACTTGCTTATTGTAACAGCAGCAGATGTTAAATTTTAACCCGAATGTAACCTCTATTTTTATGAGACACCCGAAGTCCTTGTTAACATCTTGTCCAGCAGACCATACCCTGGGGCAAGACGTCCATCCGCATTCCCTCTATTATGGTTTAAACATAGTAACTCTTGTTCTATAAAGCATTCTCCTTTCACATTGGTC
This sequence comes from Noctilio leporinus, assembly GCA_004026585.1. Classification (NCBI taxonomy): domain Eukaryota; kingdom Metazoa; phylum Chordata; class Mammalia; order Chiroptera; family Noctilionidae; genus Noctilio; species Noctilio leporinus. The sequence goes on from PVIW01002647.1 coordinate 121,904, forward strand.
TATGATGTGTATGTGTACCCTCCACCTTGGTTACCCAATAAAGGTTTTTGGAGAAAGGCACTCAAGGCCTGTTGTCTATCAGACAATGGTAGGCCCTTTTCTACCCTAGCACAAGCTGCCTGGGAAGTATTTATTTCATCCATGGCACCAAGGGATCTCTGAGGAGGTTCTCATCACCATTCATTTATATTTTCCCTTTATTTCTGTTGCCCTAGGAGATATGTTGACAAAAACATTGCTACTTAGGATGTCAGAGATTTTACTGCCTACGTTTTACACTAGGACTTGTATGGTACCACAACTTAGATTTAAGTCCTTTATCCATTTTGAGTTTATTCTGGTGTATGGTGTAAGTTGGTGGTCTAGTTTCATTTTCTTGCATGTACCAGTCCAGTTCTCCCAACACCATTTATTGAAGAGATTTGCTTTTACTCCATTTGTATGCTCTTGACCCTTTTGTCAAATATTAATTGACCTGGGTTCTCTATTCTGTTCCACTGATCTATGTGTCTCTTCTTATGCCAGTTCCAGAATGTTTTGATTACAGTGGCCTTGTAATATAGTTTTATATCAGGTTTTGAGATCCCTCCAACTTTGTTCTTCTTTCTTTCTTAATATTGCTGAGGCTATTCAGGTTCCGTGTAAATTTTAGAAATATTTGTTCTAGATCTGTGAAATATGCCATTGGTATTTTAATAAGGATTGCATTGAATCTATAGGTTGCTTTGGGCAGTATGGATATTTTAATGATACTAATTCTTACAATCCATGAACAGGGTATATTATTCCATTTATTTGTGTCTTCCTTGATTTCTTTCAAGTACAGGTCTTTTACATTCTGGTTAAGTTCATAACTACTTCCTTTATTTTTCTTGCTTGGTCCTTAAGAAGAATGTTGAATAAAGATGGTGATAATGGACCTTTTAGTCCTTCCTCAATTTTAAAGAGAAATCTTTCAATATTCACTATTAAATATAACTTTTTGATGATAGGTATTTTTTAGATAGTTTAAAGAAGACTTCTCTTAGTATTATAACAGGTTTTATCATGAAAGCATATGGAATGTTATCATGCTTTCTTTGAAACTATTAAGATGATCATATATTTTTATTCTCTCTTCTGTTAATGTGATGAATTATATTTATTTGCACAAGTTAAAACTGATTTTGTATATCTAAAATTCATTAAACATATTTCTGGGTTCTATTTTGCAGTATTTTAGATAGGATTTTATAAGAATGTTTTTGTGTTTATCAGATTTTGGTATGAAAGTTATGATCTCATAAGTTGAGAATTTCCCTCTTTTTATATTCTCTACAATAGTGTTTTTGTAAGATTGATATTCTTTCTTAAATATTTTGGAGAATTCAATTATGAAGTCATATCAGCCTGAGTTTTCTCTGAAGGATTTTCATTACAATTGCACTTTTTAAGAGGCATAGGAATATTTAGATTGTCTATTTCTGGTTGTATCAGTTTTAGTAAATTGTATTTTATTATCAATCTGTTCATTTTTCCTAAATTTATGTAAAGTTGCCTTGTCTTTTACATCTTTTATGTTTTTCTTTCCTGATTATTTGGATTTTCTCTCACTGTGTCTCTTAAAAGTTTTCCTGTTATTAAACCATTAATTTTCTAACTCCTCAGTTTTAAACTTTTTCTTTAATGTGTGCTTTTCTTTGTATTTTATTAATTTCTTGTTTTTACTATTCTCTTTATCTTTCATTGGATAACTTACTGAGATTGATACTTAGATCAGGAAATACCAGCATTAATATTTTTCCAAATATGCCTTCATGGTCATATGTTTCCATTCTTGACTATTTAAATGTCTCCTTGAAGATTTGCTGTTGCTTATGTTAAATATTTTTCAATTCAAGTGATTTAAAAAATTACATGGCAATATGAACTTTGACTTAAATACTGGGGGATTTTTCTAGTTATATCTTTGGTATTGGTTTCTAACTTAATTCCATTTGGTCAGAGATACACAGTAGATGAAATTATTTCAATCCCTGTTAACTTGTTGAGACTTGCTTTGTATGTTATCAATTTATAAAATGTTCCACATTATCTTAGGAAAAAGTGTGTATCTTCTAGTTGTTGTGGATGGTATTATATATTTTGATGGGATCAAAAATGTAAAATTTTCTTCTTCAAAACTTCTCTATCTTTACTGATATTATTGACTTCTTATTTTATTTGTTACTGGGAGGAAATCTACTCTGCTTATGTGTTTTATATACTGTTTTATGAGGTGCATAAATCTTCCTGATGGATGGAGCATATAATCACAATAAAATATCTTATTTTTTCATATTTTCTGTAATCTTCTTGTCTTGAAATCAGTTTTTTTTCCTATTGGTGTGGCTGTATGTACAGTGTAGGGAAATATTTGTATTATGTGTCATTTTTTCATTCTTTTCCTGTGAAATCTTTAGCTTTATATTTAAGGCATATGTTATTATTGGGCTTTCTTTTATTTTACAGTCTCATAAACTTTCTTTTAGGAGTTGTTTAGTACCTTTATATTCAATTGAATTGCCTATATGTTTTAGATTACATTGAACATCTTATTAATAGTTTCTGAACATACAGTATGTTTTTAAAAAAGAGATTTCATTTGTTTATTTTTAGAGAGAAGGGAAGGGAGGGAAAAAGAGAGGAAGAGAAACTTTGATGTGAGAAGGAAACATCGGTAGGTTGCCTCTGGTACATGCCCTGACTGGGGACTGAACCCACAACCCAGTCATGTGCCCTGACCTGGTATTGAAAGGTCAGCCTTTCACTTTGCAAGATGTCCAACCAGCTGAGCTACACTTGTCAGGGCTGAACATGTAGTACTTTTAGCACTTAAAATATTTTTATTCTGCTAGTGACATATTCTCTCAGTTTTGCTTATTTGGAACTCTTTGTTTTACTTCAGTTTTGAAGGATCTTTGCTCCTAAGTATAGATATCTAGGTTGAATACTTTTCTTTCAGCATTTTGATGATGCCATTCAATTGATTTCTGGCTTCCATAGTTTCTGTTTAAGTGTTAACTATCAACCGTATAGTTGTTTCTTTAAGGGTGATGTGTCTTTTCTCTGGCTGATTTCAAGATTTATGCCAGGGTGTGTATTAAATTTTCTAGTTCCCTGAAAATGTGGAAATCTCTTCTAGTTTCCTCCAGTTTTGTAGCTGATATTGTCAGAGTTTTACCTGTATCTGTCCGACTTTTACTATATCTGCATATATGTGTCTGATGGATTTTTTTCTTTTTTTAACACTGCTCTACCTGTTCAGGTAGTAGTGCTAAAAATACTTAGGAATTAAAAAACCCTGAAAGCAGCCTTTAACTAATGACTGACAGTTATAGGTAGATAATTCTTAATGGTTTCCCCAACCCCTGGGTGGGATAATCCTGGAACATGTGTTTTGCACTCTGAGTTTCTCTGGACCTATGGGATTAGCTAGTTTAATAATGTATCTTTTATTATTTGTCTCCCCCATCCCTGTATCACTCCCTCCATGCAAGTGTTTCTTTCACTTCCAAATAAACCACTGGTGAAGTCCTCATCTGAGGGTCTGAGATTACTCTAACCACAGGATACTAAAAAAAGGCCTTAATAGTGCTTCTGCTAGTGAGGATAATGTGGAGTCAGGTGATTCCTGGAGTCCTGGCCTGAGTGTGTCCCACGTGAATGCAGTGGCTCCTCAATGTAATCTTGTGAATTCCTCAGTCCCTCATTATATAATAAGTATACATATACTTACAATTTGGCAGATTTCTTACATTTTTAAGCTAATTTGTGGCCAAGAGACTTAATAAGCCATCATGCAGCTTGAGAGAGATGACAGATATAGTGTTCCCTTCTACACTTAAAGGTGCAAAGTTGGTAGTCCTTATTATTTCCATTTGATTAACTACCCTGGGTCCTGAAACTTTTAGATAGATTATGGAGAATTATGGGAAACTACCATAAATTAAATCAAGCAATAGTACCAGTCACTAACACACTTGTGCAACTGCCAACACAGTGATAAAGGCAAATAGCATCTTAATATTATTATGAAAATATATGTGATTTCACAGAACCCCTGAAGGTGACATGTGCACCTCAAGGGTCTAAGAACCAAGAGTAGCAGTGGTTCCTTTACCATATTCCCAAGGACCAAGTTGAAGAATTTATATTTTAGTTCCCAAAAGAGAGGTGCTTCTACCAGGCTATACACAGCAAGAGTTCCACAAAAGCTAAATGTAAAGCTGTTCCCTAGTTATTCTGGGCTCATATGTAGGGGCACCGAAGGCATTTGAGAAGTTATTACACTGTTGGTGTTCACTGAGCATTATCAAGAGGATATAGAGTTGCTGCTACATAATAAGGGCAGGGAGGTTCATTGTGTTTTCACATGTAGTAATTTACCAGAAATAGAGAGTAGCAGAAAACATGACCTACTAAGAGCATGGTAACCAGGGGCTCAGAGCCCTCAAGAGTAAAGATCTAGTTTATCCCAGATCGTCAGAAGCATTGGCCAATAAGGGAACTCTTGATTGAATGGTAGAAGACCTAGATAGTGAATGTTATTTGCAACTTTTGGATGAACTGCAATGAAACATGTCACTTGTTTCCCTAAAACTCCTCTAGATGTTAAATTTTAAACACATTTGACCTTGAAGAGAAGGTGACATGATAGACGACTTGGGTGTGGGTTGTTTTGAGCACAACAAAGGGTGGACTATAGAAGATACTGTCAGTACCTTTTCAGATACCCCAATGCTTTACCATATCCAAAGTAACTGAAAGTTGCCAGTTTATATCTTTAGGCTTCAATGACTTATTCTGGAAGCCTACTCTGCCATACCCATAGAAGGCTAGAAGTACTCTGTAATTAATTAGCTTTCTCAAGAATATCCCTTAACCAATGCCTAATGAGAAAGGGCATATAAAGGGATGGGTGTCTTAGCCAAGGCTCCCTGCCCCATGAAGCCTTGGATGGGACATGTCTACAGTATGTGCACACATTTCCCAGTGTTAATCCACAGTTAGGTTACAGCTGTCTGTATCTGGCTTAGTAGGGTATCCTTATTGATTGCTTTTCCCCCTCTACATCATGGCTCACATCCTTGATGTTTTTTGCATCTGTCAAGTAAGTACTTGCCCTAAGATCATTGGTTCAGGGCAGTGATTTCTGAAATGATTGGTTCAGGGCAATAGGTTTCTGATTTTGGAAAAACCCAACCTAAGATTTGTGGCCACCACTTTTTGCTAGGTTTTCCTGCCACTGCTTGGGAATTAGAAAATGCCTTCTGGGCTAAAGTACTTCTAAATGTCAAGCTCACGTCTCTACTCTTCTTTTCTCCTTGGATTCTTGACCCTTCAAATCCTTACCAATTGCTGCTTTCAAACAGACTTAAAAATGAACCTAGCTATTACAGTTGTTCTCAGTAGAAGAGTTGATCTACCTTAACTGGAGGTTAAGAAATCCATTTCTTTCATAAAGCTACTTGTGAATTAAAGAAACTCCATAATGAGAACTAAAAGCGACTGCTGTCTTCTTCCATGACATTTTGAAAACTCAAGGAACATTTTATAAATGTAACATTAAATTTTCTAGAAGTGAAAAATAACCAAGCCAAGCTCAAGGCATTCTGACATTATAACTCTTTCAGTAACCTTTGATTCCTTGTTTTCTGCCAGTCTCTACATCTTTTGGGTAGTTTCTTTGCTTCTGTTTTATGAGAAAAATTAGACTTTTAAATTTGCTCTTGTTTTCATGGCATGTCCAGGGAGTAGTTATTTGACTCTTAAGAATCATACACCTGTTCTTCTGGGGGGTAAGGGAACAAATATAAGACATTCGTTATTTCTCTTAATTTCCTGTCCAGCAAATATATTCAACAAGGGCACAATGGAGTATTTTGAATGGAAGGAAAGGTTAAGGGAATGAAAATGCTTGTTTGAGGAGTTCACCATTAAGACTCATTCTGTAGATTAATAGAGAAATTTATTCTCCAGGGTTAGCAAGTCAACAATTTCATAAAAATTAAATTTACATGAAAATGTGGGAGAAATGAATAACATTTCAATCTTTGTTGGTAGCAGGTCAAAAAGCTATATCCTCTTGGAATTTGGAACTCTTACAGTGACTTTTATTGTGACCTCTTTTCCAGCTCTAATTTTCTTGACTGGCTGAGGGTTTCTCCATGAACCAATTGGTTTCTTGTCATTTTAATATTTTTAGTTCCATATATTCAGGAAGGTGTTCCCGTGAGCTGAGTTGTGAATATTATGCTTCATGTGCCTTGTCATTTAGTGAATACTGTAAAGTGTGATTGTTCCCTGAATGGTGACAAATTTTGCCTAATTTTTTTCTACATTAAGGAATTGGACACATCAGTAACATCTTCTTTGCTGACATACAGAGTGTCCTGTTGTAATAACTACTTGCACATTGGAGAAAAATCAGTCTTATCACAAGCACAAGTTATAATCTGAATTTTTATCCCATAATATAAAAAAATGAAAGAAAAGATGCCTAAATTTTCTCATTATGCCAGCTAAATATAAGAAAAGAGTTTTCTCTATTCTTTCTGAGAAAGAATATGAATTGCTGATATAATACTCATTTTCTTCCTTTATGAGATGCCACTTGGAAGCCAACAGTTATGAAAACGTTGCCTTATTCCTCTGAGGTTAAGCATCAAAAAAACTTTTAGGGAGAGCAATGAGAGGAAAAAGGAAACAATTTTAATACAACAAGAATAAATACAATTAAAATAAGTTTTTAGATTAATATCTAATGTGTATAAAGTAAAGAAATCTAGCTTATTGTCTTAAATTATTTACTTTCTTGTTTATAAACATCTGACCTAATCTTGGTGTTTATATTCTTGCTCTTTCAAAGTTTAAAATTCCTTGAGAAAATAATAGATCTAGAGCAATTAAAAAAAAAGATTTTATTCAATATTTTTAGAGAGAGGTGAAGTGAGGGAGGAAGAAAGGGAGAGAAACATCAATGTATGGTTGCCTTTCACCTGCCTTGAGCTACAGATCTAGCTGGAGACCTAGCTTGCAACCTGGTTATGTGCCCTGGCTGGGGATTGAACCAGCAATACTTAGGTTCACAGGCTGGTGCTCAATCCACTGAGCCACACCAGCCAGGGCGATCTGCAGCAATTTTGATTATTATCCTTGCCCACTACTGAATTGTATGTGCTTCATGGGCACATACAACTGGAAGTAACCTAAACTCTGAGGTAGAATTCATAGCAAATGCTTTGAGATATGGCAATAGTCTTGTTTAAATTTTTCCTTGGTGTTGATGATGGTGATAGGGTGGCCATCCAAATGCAGCTAGCAGAGGTATCCAAGGAACTGTTTGGATGTGGGCAACATAAATTTAAATTTTTTTCTCATGTAAGAAACATAAAAGCAAAGAAGGGGAACAGTTTAGTCAAGGAACTAACATGGATGACCCATGGACAGGGACAACATTGTGGGATTGACAGTGGGGGTGGAACAGGGAGGGTAGGGAAGTGGGGAGCAGAAGGGGAGAAATGAGATGAATGTAATACAACAACAATAAAATTAAAAAAAAGAAATAAAATATAATTCCCATGCCACAGTTTCTTCAACAAGCTCAGTTCTGTTAAAAAAAAAGATTATTTTTTAAAAAGTAAAGATTAATATTATTTTATTTATATACTATGTATATTTACTAGTGGTTCTGTAACATGTAAATTTCTAATATATTCATTTATTCAAAATTATAGGAAACTTACATGCTAAAATATTGCAAAGTGGTTGAAGAGAATTAAAAAATAATTTGCTTTTAAAGAATTGGCTGAACACCGATAATTTCAACTTCTAAGTCATATACATATTTCACTAGTGTTTGTCTTTCCAAAAATATGTGCCAGATTTAAGGCTAGATGTGTTTGATATGCTACATGTCTATGCCTATATTTTTGAATACCAAGTTACATACTTTTTTTAAACTAATATTTACTATTTATTTCAAAATAATACCTTAAAAGAAAACATGTCCCACTCTGAGATCAAGATAAACTGTTATTTTATACAGTGTTCTGGAGACCAGTCGATGTAGCAGATGCTACTCTAATCCCAGATAGATTTTTTCTTCCTAAGAGACATTTAAGGTTTACAGTGTACTCTAAAGACATTATTGCTTTACATTTCACAGTCCCTTGAAATGCTGCTGTTAATATTCCCATTTTACAAATAAGGACACAGAACCTGCGCGAGTCTCAGGTCACATGACTAGCAGGTGTCAGAGCCTTCACTCAACCACTTCACCTTGAATCCCGTTGTTTTCTTGGGATCAAGAGTATTTGGATTTTGTGTATTTTCTTTCATTTTACATATTATGGGCTTATGATGAGTTAAAGTCAAGAGCTATACCATCATTTGTCTCCCAAAGTCCATCAAAATGCTTAACTGCATTTTGGGTGGGAGGTCACCCTCCCGCCCCCCAAAATATTGATATTGCACCTGTATTTAGTTCCTGCCTGATTCTTGTATGTCCAAAGGAAAATGAAGTAAAGAAATGAGAAGTTTGGTAAAAGTCAGTGCTTTAGGGTATTTGTGGGATCAGAAATGTGTATTGTAATGCTCTAATTTACAGTTAGCCACCTGTCCTACGCATCAGTAGGATTTGGAGCTTTTCCTGAGTTTTCCCAATTGGCCTAACGCAATGAAGAGGAAAAGGAAAAGTGACACATGAGCAAAGGAGAGGAAAGAAGTGAAGTGACATGGCAGGGAGAGTGATACCGGGATGCATATGGAGAGCAGCAGCTCTGAATCAGCGGAGTGCTGCTGGCTGGAGCTCTGGCAGTCACCTGTCGTGTCAATTATTCCCTCCTGCGCGGTGAGGAGGGATACAATTCATCACCAGATTCTTTTTTCTGCTTCCACAGTTCTCTCTGGGGTTGGGAGAGGTGAACAATTTGTTGCAAATGCATGATGAATTTCATTAAGTATTCACAACTGCTGTTAAAAATCACTGGAGATCTGCAAAATAGAAGCCCAATATGCCCAGAACAGGTTTGACACACCGAGCAAAGATGTGAAATTTGCCAGAAATTAAAAGCTGTGTTGGTAACTTTAGGTCCTTTATGATTCATCTTCTTTTTTCTGAGCAGAAGATGGTTTTACTGAAATAATGACAGTTACATGTTTTATTCATGTGCTTTTTAGACAGGCTTCATAACATGATCTCATCGTAAAAACCTGGAAGGTAATGGATTTATCATTCAACAAGTTAATGCAGTAGAGAGTTGCTTTGTAGCCTGGAAAGTGCTAAATAAATATTAGTTATTGCAGTCATAATCCACATGGCATTTTTTCTTATAGGTTTTTTTTTTAATTTTAACTTTTTATTTTAGACTATTTTAGATTTACAGAAAAATTGTGAAATACTACAAAGTATCCACATAGTCTGTACCTTGTTTCCCATATTACTAAAGCCTTAAAATGGTATGGGCCAATATTATTACATTGTTTAAAGTCTGTATTTTGTGTAGGCTTCCTTAGTTTTTGCCTGATGTTCTTTTTTTGTATAACGGTACCATTCAGGACACCACTTTACATTTAGTTCTTATGTTTCCTTAATATCCTCCTGGCTATGACATAATTATTACTTAGATTTTCCTTTGATGACCTCGATAATTTTGATGAGTGTTGGCCAGGTGTTTTGTAGAATGTCCCTCATTTGGAATTGGTTTGGTGTTTTTCCTAGGATTAGACTGTGGTTAGGAGTATTTGAGAGCACAGTCACAGAGAGGTAAAGTATTATTTTCACCATGGTATATCAAATATACATACTATCAACATGACTTATCACTCATAATGCTCACTTTGATCATCTGGCTCAAGTTGTGTTTGTCAGTTTTATTTTTTACTTTGCATTATAATCCAATATAACTTTTTTTTTTTTTTTTGCTCAAATTATTCCAGCTTTGGTCACTGGGAACCATTTATATTGAGTCTAATGTCCCTTTGACATACCCCCATCATTGTGTGTGTGGGTATTTTTCATTTTATTGATTTGTTTAGTATTTCCTTCCTTTATAACACTACAGGTTGCTCTAATATTATCTTGTAGATACTGAGATCAACCATTTCTTCAAGGAGCCCTGGCTCCTTTTATTGAAGAATGGCATTAGAAATGGAGGTCTGAGTGATAGGTGTGCTTATTACTACTGAAGTATATTTTACCTGGGCCTTTGCAGCTGACAAAGCAAGGAAATATATGTGTATATTAACCTATGTATATATACACATTTATAAATATTTTATATGTAACCGTCTGTACATTAGGATAAACATGAGTTTGTATTGGTGTTCCAGCTATAATCCATTACCACATGGACCACCTCTTCGCCTCTCGCTCTTGTTCATCTGAAATAATCCCATTTCAATAGTGAAAAATGTGACTCCCAACATTGCCAATCATTTACTTAATTGCTTTTTTACAGATTTCAACATTTACTGTTAGTATGCTTATTGTACCCAAGAAGTAGACATCAAAATAGAATTCGACATGTAGTATGTGATTTACTGAGGGAAATACCTAGACAGTAAAAAGGGAAGAGAGAGCAATAGGGGATAAGGAGAGGTTTTAGGCCATGAGGAAGGTCTTACCCTTGTGAGAAAAGAAAGGGGGAGGAGGAAAGGAAGGGAGACAGAGATCAAGAAAAGAGGGAAGGAAATGAAAGAAGGAAAGGAAGGAAAGGAAGGAAGGTAGAAGGAGCCTTACAGTGTGGTAGAGCTCTGAGAAAGTCTCAACGAAGATATTGGAGAGACCCAGAGCAATTATTGCCCAATGTAGGAGCTTTTAGGGCAACATTGGCTGGCCCTAGTTTCCCCTCGGTGCCTAGCCATTGGCTGGGAGCAACACAGAGAATGTGGCTTTAGTATAAACACTGAAGCACATTTCAAAAAGTGCAGCAGCTGGAGACTGCCGTTAGGTGATGTCCATTGCAGGAGCTTTGTAAAGGGAGATTGGAGCAATGCATTTCCACGCCCATCACAGTTGTCTCTCATTGGATAGGTCTTTTAGGTGCCGAACTGTGTCCTCCCAAAATTCTTGTGTTGAAGTCCTAACTCCCAATATCTCAGAATGTGACTGTACATGGAGATAGGGCCTTTAAAGAAGTCATTAAGGTGCAAGGAGGTCATAAGGGTAGGCCTAACTCTGGTATGACTCGGGTCCTTGTGAAAAGAGGAAATTAGGACATAGGCATACATATCATAAAGTTGGCCAAGCAGACAGGCCTCAGAAGAAACCAACCCTGCCAACACCTTGAACTTAGACAAATAGCTTCCAGAATTGTGAGAAAATTTTTGTTTAAACTACTTAGTCTATGGTACTTTGTTACGGCTGCTCTAACAAACTAACACAAGGTTCTAACATTTAAGTCTTCAATAAAAAAAGTACATCTCATCTTCAACAAAAAAAGTACATCAGATGTATTTAACCATTTAGAGGTAGAATTAAAGGGAGGATAGGTGATAAAGAATGGCAGGAGTGGTTAATTACTGTGGTAGCTGTCTTGAGTACATGAAAATTCATGATCTCCTTTCTACTTTAAGGTGTGATTGAAAATTGACATAATAACTAGTATCACAGTGCAGCTAACTTACTATTAACTCTTGATGAGTCTGCTTGACACAGCATGCTAGAATTTGTATGAATTTTAAAATATTAAATTTAGGAAACCACAACAATAGTAATGGTTACACACTGAAAGTCAGTAGTTCTACAATATACTTCACATAAGCCATTCCAATGGTTATAATAAAGGCCACTGAGGTAACTTTTGTTGGCACTAATTTATACAGTTAGTAAATAACTTAGTTTGGACTTGAACAATAGCCTACCTGTTTCAAAAGCCATGTTATTTTCATTATACTCTTCCATTATGCCCTTGTCTCCCATAATCACTACTTACTGAATATACTATATGAGAAGCATTTTGTTGTGTGTCATGTATCATGAGGAGGTGTCAAATTTATAAAAAAGTTTTATGTATGCATTTATTGGTATGGTCATATAGTTCTAGTTGATTTTGTTAAAATGGCAAAAGGTATTAATTGATTTTTAGTGACTTTATTTGGGTATAATTGACATATAATTACTTATACATATTTAAACTTCATAATTTATTATATTTTAATGTATATTTACACCTGTGAAACAGTCAACCCAGTCAGTATAATTACTATTTCTATCACCCCCAAACTTTCCTTATGCTCTTTTATAATCCTCCCTTCATTACCATGACCGGTGATCTGTTTCATGTCACAGTGGATTAGCTTACATATTTTAGAGCTGTGGTAAGCAAACAATGGCCAGTGGCCCAAATCTGGCCCAATCAATCACCTGTTTCTGTAAACAAAATTTGATTGGAACATGGGCACTTTCATTTGTTTACATATTGTGCAGGTTGGCTGTAGGAACACAGCTAAAGTTTTGACACTTGATAAGTGGGCTCTGGCTTTTCACTTGCTACAGGTCTCCTTGTATTTTCTTTGGGAATCCATAAGCTCTTATGATCCAAATAGTGATAATTGGATAGGTAGGCCCCTCTCTAGTCTATCCTAAGTGTCTTGCAGTTTGGAATGTAGCTCCCAGGTGGCTAGAGATGTGCGGGAGCTTGTCAGGAGCAACTAACATTATCTCATCCCAGGATTCTTCTTAAATTTTTGGCTAATCCGACAATCTACTGCCTCTCAGCCAGAACTGCAGCTTCATGCTGGTTGTGATTTTAGTCTCCCCATTGTCCTGCCACCAGGGTGGTACTGTTTTGGGCAGTGTCCAGGAGGTTGACATTTTTGTACACTCTGATCCAAATAAAGTCATTGCCCTGTAACTAGGGGAACTGCTGGTTACCACTTAGCAAGCTGGTGGGGTAAGGAGTGGGGCCAATGAAAGCAGCCCAGCCCATAAGCTAAAGACTATGTAGACTCCTGCTCTTCTTGCTTCGATTTGGTAGTTTTCTTGGGAATCCACTCTTCTCCATTTTTTATGTGCCTTTTGTTGGTCTCCAGAGTACTGAAGTGGTTTTGCAGCAGCATTGCTTTCAGGGGAGAGGTTTTACAGGGTGCTTTGTACGTGGCACCATTCCAGAAGTCCTGCCTCCTTGGTGCCCTGTTGTTATTGCGCTGTGGTTCCCTCATTCTCCTCACTAATTCCCACTTTCCAAGAGCTATCAGCTATAACTTTAAGGTTTTCTTTTCTTTTTTTTTTTGCAAAGTTAACAAACTTACATTCTGTTACGTGACCTTCATTAAGTCTTCTGTACAATGTTTATACGTTATTTTATTTAGTTAACAAATATTTACTCTGCATTTATTATTTGCTTACCAGAGGTGCACCAAATTGGGCCCTTGCTGTACTGAAATTCATATTTTGTGTTGAAGACATAAACTACCTATGTAATAAACAGATATAATCACATATGAAAGTTATCAGTGCTTTTAAGTAAATATAACAGAGTACTGAAAAGGGAATAATTGTAGTGGTAAAAGGGAACCGCTTCAGATGGAATGACACGCTTTTGAAAGGTGATAGTTAGGCTACAGCCTGAGTGATGAGAAGGGGCCTGGTGTGGTGATCTGGGGGAAGTGTCTTTCAGGCAGAGAACCCCAAGGACAAATAATTTTAAATTGCCTCATAATGGCACGGAAAATGATAGACTTGAGACTTAGGTGCAATAAAGAGTGGTAAGCAGGAGCAAAGGCCCTCAAAATTGGGTGAGAAATTGTTAAAACTATTGGAAAACCAATGAATATTATTTGTATGAATTTCAGTATGTAACATTTGCTATAGAGCCCAGTCATTTTCTCAAATTACATTTCTTTCTCTGGAGTTGCAATAACACAATTTTATGTCCACTCAATGGAGAGAGTTCCCTAACTTTTAAATGGATGCTCCCTTCTTATTTTATTTTGTAAAAATTAATCTTACATTTTCTAAGTAAAAAAATTTTTAAGTACAATTTACATTCAGTGTTATTTTGTATTAGTTTCAGGTGTACAGAATAGTGGTAGACAATCATGTACTTTACAAAGTATTGCCCCTGCGTATGGTACCAGGTAGGTACAGAAAGTATTTCCAGTTAGGTGTTGAACTGTGTCCAGTACTACCTGGCAACCATACATAGTTATTACAATATTATTGACTATATTTTTTATGCTGTACTTTATATCCCCATGGCTATTTTGTAACTACCAATCTGTACTTCTCTTTCACCTTTTTCTTGTAGTCCTGCAACCCACCTCTCCTCTGGAAACTCTCAGTTTGTTATCTGTATCTATGAGTCTGTTTCCGTTTGGTTTGTATTTTATATTGCTTTTTAGAATCTATATATACATGAAATCATATGGTATTTGTTTTTCTCTGACTGACTTATTTCACTTAGCATAATACCTTTTAGGTCCATCCATGCTATTACAAATGGCCGTATCCCATTCTTTTTTATGGCTATTATGAGTAATGTTCCATTGTGTATATACACCACAGCTTTTTTATTCACTAATATATTGATGGGCACTTGGGTTGCTTCCATAGCTTGGCTATTTATTGGTAAATAATGTTGCAATAAACATAACAATGCATATATTATTTTGAATTAGTGTTTTGGGTTTCTTTAGAAATATATCCAAGAGTGGAATCACTGGGTCATAAGGCAGTTCCATTTTTAATTTTTGAGGAACCTCCATACTGTTTTCCACACTGGCTGCACCAGTGTTCATCCCCACCAACAGAGCACGAGGGGTCCCTTTTCTTTCCATCTTCACCAACATTTGTTGATTGCTCCCTTTTTATATACCTCCAGTTTGTTGAAGGTTTTTATTTTTATTTTAAAATTCTCACCTGAACACATGTTTTCATTGCTTCTTAGAGAAAGAGGAAGTAAGAGAGGAAGAAGAAAGAGGAACATCCAAGGGAGAGAGAAGCATCAATTGGCTGTCTCCTATATGCTCCTGGACTGGGGATCATATGTGTCCAGACGGGGGATTGCACACACCTGTGCTTGGACCAGGACTCAAACCTACAACCTAGGTATGTGCCCTGACTGGGAATCAAACCTCAGTTATAAGATGACGCTTCAACCAACTGAGCCACACCGGCCAGGGTAAGGTGTTTATTATCTTTTTTTTTTCTTTTTTTTAAATTTTATTGTTGTTGTATTACATCCATCCCCTTTTTGCTCCCCCTCTGTCCCCCTCCCCACCCACCCATTCCCCCCAAAGTCAATCCCATCTGTTGTCCATGTCCATGGTTCCTTTATACTAGGTTCTTGTCTAAGCTGCTCCCCTTTCTTGCCTCTGCCTCCCCCCTCCCCCCAACCCCTTTCCCTCTGACCACTGAAGGCCTATTCATTGTATTCATATATTTGGTTCTGTTTTGCTTGTTGTTAGTTTTGCTCATTATTGTCCCATAATGGGTGAGATCATATGATATTTGTCCTTCACTGACTGGCTTATTTCACTAAGCATAATACTC
Organism: Noctilio leporinus; assembly: GCA_004026585.1. Taxonomy (NCBI): domain Eukaryota; kingdom Metazoa; phylum Chordata; class Mammalia; order Chiroptera; family Noctilionidae; genus Noctilio; species Noctilio leporinus. Next base: position 137,421 of record PVIW01002647.1, read on the forward strand.
TTAATTGCAAACTAGACAATAGAACTATTAGATTGGGAGAAGAGAGCTCAGACACAATGTTAATATTTTAGTTTGGATTGGCTAATACTTCAGTTTCTCATACTGTTGAAGTTTCATGAACAAAGAGATGGATTGACACAAACACTGTGCTTTGGTTTTCTCTCACCTTCGGATTGAGGTTAGGAACCCTTAACATGATAAAAGAGGTTTTTATCACAAGTAAATTAGGGCCTGTGACACTGAAGCCTGGTTAAAAGTTAGAGTCTAGTGTCCTTGTTGTTCAAAACCAGGTACTGTCACAGCTAAACATCAGCCAGGGGATTTAGATGTTTTATGGTTATAGCTGCAAATGACAGCTGTAGCACATTGCAGAACCCCATCCGGACCTTAGTTTTTAATAAACATTTAAAAAATTAAAAAAGCATCTTACTTTCAGATATGAAGAATAAATAGCTAAGCAGGAATTCGACAATGAGTTATTGTTTTTGCCTGGACATTAACTGAAGCTGTCACAAGCAATGGTGTCTGCCAGGTGAATGCTCTAGGACCTTGTGTGGTGTCCCTCATAGCCAGAGAAGAGGAGAAACCGAACTCCTTCAAACACACACAGAGAAGTTTTCTTTATACATTTGAATTCTTAAGAGCAATTGTAATTGGGTTGTTTGTCTTCCTGGCATTGAGTTGTATTAGCTCTTTGTACATTTTGGAGATAAAACCCGTATCAGATATATCATTGGTGGAAATGTTCTCCCATACAGTGGGTTCTCAGTTCGTCTTGCTGAAGGTTTCTTTAGCTCTACCAAAGCTTTTTAACTTGATGTAGTCCCATTTGTTCATTTTCTGATTTTTTTCTAGTGTCTTAGGAGGTATGTCATTAAAAATATTTCTATGTTGAATATATGAGATTTTGCTTCCTATGTTTTTTTTTCTAGGATTTTTGTGGTTTCATAATTTACTTTTAAGTCTTTTACCCATTTGGGGCTTATTTTTGTGTATAGTGTGAGTTGGTGTTCTAGTTTCATTTTTTTGCATGTACCAGTCAGTTTTCCAACACCGTTTTTTGAAGAGACTATCATTGCTGTATGCTCTTGTCACCTTTGCCAAATATCAATTGTTTATTATAGATGTGGGTTTATTCCTGGGTTCTCTGTTCTTTTCCATTGGTCTATGTCTGTTCTTGTGCCAGTACCAGACTGTTTTTATTACAGGGGCCTTATAGTAAGTATAGTTTGAGATCAGGAGTTGTAATACCTCTAGCTTTGCTTTTTTTTCATAAGTTTGCTGAGTCTACTTGGGGTCTTGTTTGGTTCCATATACATTTTGGAGTATTTGTTCTCATTCTGTGAAGCATGCCATTATATTTTAATAGGTATTGTGTTGAATGTAGATTGCTTTGGGTAGAATGGCCATTTTAATGATGTTAATTTTCCAGTCCATGAAAACAGTATATACAAAGAACTAATACAACTCAATGTTAGGAAGACAAACAACCCAATTAAGGTATGGGTGCAAAAGACCCCAATAGACACTTCTCCAAAGAAGACATACAGAGGGCCTGCAGACATATGGAAAAATGCTCAGCATCATTATCAGAGAAGTGCAAATTAAAACCTCAATGAGATATTACCTTATACCCATCAGGATTACTACCATAAATAATAAATCAACAGATAACAAGTGTTATCAAAGATATAGAGAAAAGGGAACTCTAGTGCACTGGTAATGCAGATTGATGCAGCCACTGTAGAAAACAATATGGAGTAGTCTTAAAAAATTAAAGATGGACCTCCCTTTTGACCCAGCAATTCCACTTCTGGGAATATAACCCAAAGTTTCTGAAATACCAATACAAAAAGAAAATGCAGCCCTATGTTTATAGCAGCACTATTTACAACAGCCAAAATTTGGCAACAGCTTGAGTGTCCATCAGTGGATAAGTAAATATAAAAGGTGTGGTCTCCTTACATAATAGAATACTATACAGCAGTAAAAAGGAAGAATCTTTTACATTTTGCAACAGCATAGATGAATTTGGAGGAGTTTATGCTAAGTGAATTAAGACAGTGATGTGTAAAAAGAATCTTCAGAAAAATAATACATATTTAAAAACAACCGGAGGCTATTATTAATAAAAGTGTGCTAATTACATCTGTATTTTCCACCATTTTCACCACCTTGCTGTGTCACATATTATGAGCAGTACCTTTTTCATTTTATTAATAATTGAATGAAGCACAGCCTCAATCAAATACTGCCATATAGATATGCATGTCCTTATATACTCCTGCATAAATATGCTCTGGGAACTAAACAAATTACGTTCCGATAAATAGGATATTAAAGGAAATATTTCAGAGCATTTTATAATGCAGCTAATAGTGAAATATTGTATTTCTCAATTAAAGAATTATGATTAGGTTTTAAAAGCAACCATGAACAGCATTACCAAATGTAAAATAATTAACAGTAATTCTGTACTATCATGAAAAATACAATAAATATTCTAATATCCCCAGATGTATCATTTTTCCTTTTAAAAAGACTTTATTTTCTTTGTATTGAATTTAATGGGGTGACATTGCTTAATGAAATTATACATAGACTTAATTATTTTAGGGCTGTTTTAGGTTCATAGCCAAGATGAGCACAAAGTACAACTAAGTCCTGGGTACCCATGCCCCTGCACCTGCCTCCCCAACTGTCATCATCTTGAGCTAGTGTTATGTAAATTTCCCTGAGGCTGAGAGACCAAAGAAAGAGGCTGCCAACTCCATCAGTACATTAAGAGTTTCTTAAGGGAATTTACATACAAGACTGGCCCTGAGCCTTGGCAAGATGGCACAGATATTCTCCCAGCCTTCTATTTTCAATCCGCTGAGCCACACGGGTGGTGAGGTGTTATTTCACTTTATTTTTTGTGGTTGGATATCCAGCTATTCCAGAACCACTGTTGAAAAGACCAAGTTTTCTCCATTTTGTATTCCTTTGCTTTTTTTTTTTTTTTGTCCAAGATCATTTGACTTTATTTATGTGGATCTATTTAAGGCTCTCTGTTGTGTTCCATTGATCTATTTGCCTATCCTGTCATCAGCACCACACTGTTTTGACTACTATAGTTTTAGAATAGGTCTTGAAGTCCAGTAGTGTCAGTCCTGTGAGTCTGTTGTCCTTCAGTATTGTGTTGGCTATTTTGGGTCATTTGCTTCTCCATCTAAACTTAAAAATTAATTTGTCAGTATACATAACTGTATCAGTTTTAGCTGTATGTATCAAAATCCAGGTAAGATTCAAATATTGCAAATTTTTAGATATTTTAAAATATCTTTTAATTTACTTATGTCTCTATGTTTCTTTCTATGCAGCTTACTTATGGAAGGAATCAATCATTTATTCTGTAGAATTTTGCATCTTGTGATATTTATCATGTTTCTCTGTTGTCTGTGTTCTTATAAATTAGAAATTAGATCTACAGGTGTGATCAAATTGAATTTAAATTTTTGTAACAAAATTAATTGGTAAAAGATCTTGTGTACTTAATCAGAAGGAACTTAATCTCTTTTTCTCCCATCCTCCCTCTCTTTTCCCCTTCCTCCCTTCTCCCCTTTCCCTGATGTTAGCAAAATAGTGATATTCTAATTCTAATTTTCTTTTTTCAAATATTAATTGAAATATTTCTAAAAAAAGAAAATCTCCTTTGTCAACT
>PVIW01002647.1:141223-206291 GCA_004026585.1 Noctilio leporinus
AAAATTAAAAAAAAAAAAAAAAAAGAAAAACCTTGTTTTTTTTCTTTATTTACCATAAATATTACCTTAGCCTTCTTTAAAGTTTATTAAGAGACAGTTCATCACTAATTATGGAAATGTTTTTAACTGCATGAAAGAATATTGTGAATGGCTTAATGCAGTACATTTTAAAATTCAAGTGAAATAAATTTTCCATAATTTTTCTGGAAAAATACAATGTGCAAAACAACAACAGAACAGAAAGGAAATATGAATGTGCAATAATGATTAGAGACATTAAAGTAAAAATCTTTAGCAAAAAGTTTTAGTCCTTCATTGTTTCACTTATAAGGTTTTGAAAATATGCAATGAAAAAATATTACAAATTGTATGACAATTATTCCATTAAAGAGAAAAGGGGGAAATGCTTTTTAAATCATTTCATGAATTTAGTATATCCTTGATACCAAGATCTGATAAGAATATTACAAGAGAGGAAAAGTATAAATGTATTTCATGAACTTGAATGCAAAATTCTAAATAAATTATTTGTAAATTAAATCCAGGGACTATAAATAGCACATTATATCATGAACAAGTAAGGCTTATTCCAAGAATGCAAATTTGATTTGACATTCTTAAATTAATAAATATAATTCAAACATTAATTGAATAAATGAGAAATGTCAAATTTGTACTTCAGATGAATAAAAATCATGTAATAATTCCATTCACATTATGTTTAGAATAATTTGCATACTATAATTAAAGGGTGCTTCCTTAATATATAGACCCTACAAAATTCTAAATAATCATTAATATTTAAATAGTGAATGATTTTATCGCAAAAAAGAGAATAAAACAAGGAAGCCAGTCTTCAGCACTCTATTCAACATAGTAACAGAGAACTCAACCGATTGAATAATGCAGACATTGAGGTGAACAAAATAAGAAAAAGGAAACCAGTCATTACTCATTGTTAAAATGAATGTTTTCTTAGAGATTATTCAACAATCTCAGCACAGAAACTGGAATATACTGGTATTTAACTATATGAAAGCAATAAAAATTATTTCATTTGATATTTTAAACTTGTAAAGAAGATGAATAAATACTTTTTTCATAAGCTCTTAGCATTTATTGAATACAGTAGTAAATCTATGGTTTTTTTTTTTAATGAAAACCAGGCATCAGTGTGTACTCTCTGTATATCTCAAATAATTTTATAATATTTACCAGACACAGGAGCAAAATGTATCCATTTCTTCTAAGGTTACAATTAGATTTTATGTATTATAGAAATGACCTGCCATAAACAGAGCTGAAAATACGAAAATTAGTGCAACATGGTACAAGGATAAAAGAACAAATAACATTTTGTCTATCATCAAAAATGTTGCTTGCTTCTGAAATTAAACCCAGCAGGTAGGAAGATTTTAAACAGAGTTCAAATTATTGAACATCTGCTTACCCTAGCACAATTTAAAACAACGGATGCATAACATTTTACAATGCTAAAATTCATATACTCTAGTTAGAATTCAGCATACTATTAAATTTGAGAGTAGGGGGCAATGGGGGAGCATGTCTCAAATAGAATCCAAAATGTTTTCACTGTCAAGTCATAAAATACTATGGAACTAACACAGATAGCTCTTTAATTATGTTAAAAAGTAGTTGAATATCTTTCACTAGTTTAGGTTTATATCATTTCCTAAAATTTCTTTAGGTATAAAATGAATAAACCCTAGGTTCAGTTTTATTTTAGTGAGATGGGAATGAAGCTGCTTGATTTTTTTTCTTTCATACCCATATGACTCTGTAACATGTTCTGGTTTGCTGCAGATGAAAGAGGGCTCAGTGCATTTTGGGGTGACAAAAATATCCAAGAGTTTATTTTCCTTACTAATGCAATAGTTATTCAAAAGGAGATGGGTTGGTGCTCCTAGTCCTGACATTTCAACTCATAGCTGTTCTAGCATGTGAATGTTCCTCTGTAGGACTAAAGCCACTCAGATTTGCTTAGGTGCCGGTATATCCTTCTGGGATTACAAACTACTTGAGCTACTGCCACAGATATCTCAAGAGTTGTGTATTTCACAGCTGATTTCATTGCCTCAGTTCATCTTTGTAGAAAAAAGCTACAAGTCCCCCTTTAGCCTTTAAGCCGGCCATTTTCCTCCTCACAGGCAAAATGTGCTGCAGACTGCACAACATTCTCAAAAAAAAAAAAAAAAAAAAAAAGTGTAGTGATGAATGTATTCTTGGTTTCCAGGGCTTAACAAGAAATGGGATAACAAGGAGTTTTTCTGGGGCAATAGAATTATTCTGAATCTTGATCATTGATGGTAGTTACATGAATCTATACATATTTTAGAATTTGTAGATGTGTATACCAAAGAAAGTCCATTTTACTCTATGATGGTTTTTAAAACATCCTCCCAGCAGAACATCCAAAGTGTTCTTATTTGTAGAGAGGTTCCGCGCTGACCCTGGATCCACACCCACACAATCCAGTTAAGTAAAAAGTTTGCCACACATGCTAGTGTGTGTCTTCAACAGGATTATTTAAAAGCATGTTAAGCCAATTATCCCCTGTTGATGCCTAAAGGAGCAGGAAAAGAGCTGCTTTTAAAAAAGCTTTTAAAAAAACATTTAAAGCAATAAAGCCTTTGAAAAAACTATTTTCTTAAAACAACCCCACCCCCCACAAATAGTACTTTTGTTGGTGCCTATATGAGATTGCGAGGGAAGGCAATACTTTCAAAACTTTTTAAATGTAAAATTGATTGTAGATTGCCCTTTCCCCTTCCCTTTGTCTAATCATTGTAACGAGGTCACGTATCAATATCTTTGTTCAACAAGTATTAGAACAAAGAAAAAGCCTGTCCTTCATTACACAGCAATATAGAAAAACAGATTTAAGGTTCACGTGAGACTGCTTTTCATTGCAGTGTGTCCTTTATTTTTCAGGTATTTCAATTGCTTGTGCCAAGAGTGGAGAGGTACCAGGAAAGAGAAATGTAGAGATGAGCTAAAGTAGAATCATAATTCTATAACTTGGGCAAAAGAAACAAAAATCATAAGCTTATTAACTTATAAGGGTTATACCTCTGATAATTTATTTTCATAAGGTTAATTTGTATAAGAATTTATAGATAAAACTGCATGCAAGGCTATAAATCCTGAAGTAAATCAAAAAGCTAAATATCATGCAACTTGTACCAGGGGCCTCCGCAGTGCTCTTTTGCACTTGACCTTTGTCTTCATGTGCTCATGTAGTCAAAGGTAAGCCATCAACTTTTCCTTACTCAGAAAATAGCTAAAGAAAAAGTGGTATTTTTATGTAAATTTATTTTAGTGAAACAAACCATTGTGTTTCCTTTAGCTAAAAATAGATTTCCTAGCTAGCAACACAGGTGCTTTTTCCTGGGTTTGCAGTGAGTTTGTTTATTCAAGATGACTTGTTTCAGAACAAAAGCTGACCCAGTTGCAATGACCTGTGTACAGAATGGGCCCTTCTTGGCTTGAACCTTTCATGGGGTTGTCAAGATGCTAGAGCACAAATTACTCAGTGCTTTTCTTTATATTAATTATTTTCATTCTATGAGTCTTAGCCTTGAAAGAGAAAGGCAGTGTTTTAAATCCAGATGATAGTATCATCTCCCTGTGATTCCTTTTCTGAATGTCTCTGGGCAGTTCATTAAAATATTTCTGCTGGCATATTGCGTCACCTGCCTCAGACTGTTGCTTTCACACTTTTGCATCTATTTAAAGCTGTATTTAGGTTTTTACTTCTTTCACATAAATGCTTTTCAGAAGCAAATTGTTAATGACAAATGGTGTTCTAAGAAAACATATTCATGCATGTATACATACATTACTGTGCATCACAAACACATTCCTGACATCCATGAGACAAGGGACCTGCTAGGTAAAGCCAAAAGCAAAAGGGATTTGAAAAATACCTGAGATATTCCTCAGAACTGATGATGAGAAATCAGAGTTGATGAGTGAAGAAAATTGGTAAAATATATTAAATTATATTTAGAAAGGGTAACATAGGAAAGAGTTATTATAGCCAAGTAGATTGGCATGGAAACTGGCTTGCTTGTCAAATACCTGACTTTTTAAAATAAACAATGTGGTGTTGCTGAATTAATATATTTGAGGCATAAAATTCAATCATAATAACTCTTCTTAATTTTTTTTGTGAAAATGAAACAAAGCAGTATCTATATTTTAAAACAGCTTAGCATAGTTCCTGACACATAATAAGTACATGGTATTCCTTCTTTCTGTCTTTTGCTATTTAAAAGCATGATTCTCAAACTTTTTTAAGCACATGCAATCTCTTATTTTCTAATTGAAGTCTAACCTACAACCTCACACAGAGCAGATGAAATGAGAGTTGTTTTGGTTGAAGAGGAATTGAAGTCCTGGATTTGGTGTCCTGGAGTCTTGAGTCTGTTTCCCTGTCCACACCCCCAGCTGCACTTCCTCCAACTTCCCAACTTCCTCCCCCAACTGCCAGCCCCACAACAGCCCTAGAAGCTCAGCCTTCTAGGACTTCATGTAAGAGATGCAATTTAAAATTCCAATACCAAAGTTAAGGAAGGCAGCATTCTTAGATTTAACAACCACAAATGTCTTATGTACAATAACATTCATCACAACCTTATTGGATATAGTCTTGTTGGTTAAAGAGGAAAATTATCAAAATAATCACTCATGTGAACCTGATGTTCAATGTTCACTCAAAACCACATCCATATTCATTATTTAATTTTTTTAATTTTTTTTTTTAATAAAGATTTTATTTCATTATTTTTAGAAGGAGGGGAAGGGAGAGAGGCAGAGAGGGAGAGAGACATCAATGTGTGGTTGCTTTTCACCTGCCTCCAGCCACAGACCTGACTGGAAACCTGGTTTGCAACCCTGTTATGTGCCCTGGCTGGGGAATCGAACCTGCGACCTTTGGGTTCGCAGGCCGGCACCTTATCCACTGTGCTACCAGCCAGGGCTCATATTCATTATTTAATTGTAACTCTTTTCATACAGAAACAATTCTTTTTATTAAAAAAATATTTTATTTATTTTATTTTCAGAGAGAGGAGAAGTGGGGGAGAAAGAGAGGGAGAGAAGCATTAATGTGTGGTTGCCTCTTCTGTGCCCTGAACTGGGGACCTGGCCCACAACCCAGACATGGGCCTTGACTAGGACTTGAACCAGCAACCCTTTGGTTTGCAGGCCAGCTCTCAGTCCACTGAGCCACACCAGCCAGGACAAAACAATACTTTTTTAAATGGATATGTTCAATTAATTGTATTTTAAGGAAAATATGCCTGTAATTCTATTATCTATGATATCTATGATTCTTTGAGTTTTTAAAAAGTGTATAGCTTAACAGTGTTGAGTATATTTATACTGTTGTGAAACATATTTCCAGAACTTTTCATTTTGCAAATCTGAAACTCTATTCCTATTAAACAATATCCTTCTTTCCCCCTCCTTCCCCCAATAACTCTTTTCTTTTAAAGAAAAAGTAAGATATTAAAGAGATTTGTGTAACCATTCAAGGAAAAACTTTTTCTATTTATTTTCCTAAGCTAGTCCTGAACTGCCATTCATTTCTAATGAAAAAATATTTTACATTATGTTCCTTTATAGAGTCTTTCCAAAGCATTTGATTACTTTTCTTGGAAGAAGCAGCTATCATCTCTCCTTCATATTTAATTATTTTCTAAGAATATAAATTTATAATTTAAAAATAATACAATTATAAAATTATAATAACTTAATTATAATTAGATATATTAAGCACAATTAGCTTAAGTCATAAGAACCATCCCCAAGCACTCTTAGTAAGCACATATCTAATTGGAGAAGTGGTGACAAGCACTCTAGCAAAGCCACAAGCTTTAGCATGTTATAAACTGTATGCCAGTATGATTAAAGAAAATGAAATGTATTGATTAATACAACATATTTGTGAAGGGGAGATCACTGAAAATGAGCAAATGCACTGTCATGTGTCTGTCTAATCTATAAAAATATCTTCATCTATGTCAATTTGAAAATGCAAAGTTGGTAGCTATAAAATGATTGCTTCTATTGTTTACATACTTTGAAAATGATTATATATAGTTATGTAGATCAAAATCTTTACATTTACTACTTCATTATTATGCTGAAAACATCAACTAGAGAAAGCAAGTAAATAAATCCATAAATAGTGTGTAACTGTAACATGGCATGCTCCTCTTAACAAAGATATAAGAACTGTCTCTCTCCATTTTTTCTTAAATTTAGAATACATTTCTTTTACTATTAGCCTAAAGTATGGAGAGGAAAGGTATGTTGAACTCCAAAATTAAATGAGTGAAGGTGGAAAAGTATTTTCAGTTTAGAAGAGAATCTTGCCAAGGATTGCAACTTCTGGAGCATGTAGACTTTTAGACAGAAATTTGGAGGTTTCTGTATTCTGAAGACCAAAATGACAGTTATGAAATGCATCATAGTTGTACAGTAGTTGTGAAATTGATAGAGGATTTATCAGTGGACTGCTGAAAGGTAGAGCAGCCCATCTCTTCCTTCTTGAATGTTCCAGTGAAAAATTCTCATTATCATTTCATGCTTATGTTCTTTACTCACCCTGGTTTGTAATTAGGTATAATTTAGTTGAAAATCTTTACCTGTTCCTTTTCTCTAACATGCCCATCTATACCTTTTTAAATTGAATTTATGGGTGACATTGGTTAATAAAACCATGCAGGTTTCACGTGTACAGCTCTATAACACATCATCTGTATTGTGCGCTCCCCACCCAAAGTCAAGTCTATTTCCGTTTATCTCCCCTGTTACCCTTTTCTGCCTCCCCTTGCCCCTTCCCTTTGGCAGCTACCATACTGTTATATGTGTCTGTTTTGTTTTTTCCCCCTTAATCCCTTCACCTTTTTTACTATGACCACCAACCCTCTCTACTTTGACAGTTGTCTTATCTCAGTACCTATGAGTCTGTTTCTATTTTGTGTTAGTTTATTTTGTATGTTAGATTCCACATGTAGTGAAATCATATGGTGATTGTCTTTTAATGACTGGCTTATTTCACTTAGCATAGTGTCCTTCAGATATATCCAGGTTGTTGCAAAGGTAAGATTCCTCCCCACCTTTTTTTTTTTTTAACAGCTGAGTTGTATTTCATTGTATATATGTACCACAACATTAAAAAATATATTTTATTTATTTATTTTTAGAGAGGGGAAGGGAGGGAAAGAGAGGGAAAGACAGACACATCCATGTGCAAGAGAAACATCTATTAATTGCTTCCCACATGCCTCCAAGCTGGGGCCTGGCATGTGCCTTGATCAGGAATGGAACCAGTGACCTTTTCCTTTGCAGGATGATGCTTAACTCACTGAGCCACATCAGTCAGAGGCATATTTTTTCTCAGTAAAATTCCATCATAATAATTCTTCTTAAACTTCCTGTGAAAATGAAACAAAACGACATCTATGCTTTTAAAAGGTCTAGCGTAATTCCTGACACATAGTAAGTACATGGTATTCCTTCTTGATGTCTTTTGCTATTTAAAACTGTGATTCTCAAACTTTTTAAAACACATGGAATCTCTTGTTTTCTAATTGAACTCTCACTTAGAACCTAACATATAGCAGATGAAACCAGAGCTGTTTTGGTTGAAGAGGAATTGAAGTCCTGGATTTGGTGTCCTGGAGCCTTTAGTCTGCTTCCCTGCCCACACTCCCAGCTGCACCTACCAAAACTTTTTTATCCACTCAACTACTGATGGACACTTGGGCTCTTTTCAAATTTTGGCTATTGCAATTAGTGCTGCAATGAACATAGGGAGCATATAGTCTTTCAAATTAGTGTTTTGGTTTTCTTTGAATATACGCCCAGCAGTACACTGGATCATAAAGCAGTTTCATTTAAAAATTTTTCAAGAACAGTTATCCTGTTTTCCATAGTAGATGCACCAATCTGCATACCCACTAACAGTGTAGGAGGGTTCCTTTTTCTACATATCTGCAATATACTGTTGTTCAATTGATTAATCATAACTTTTCTGACAAGTGTGAGGTGATAGCTCATTGTAGTTTTCATTTGCATTTCTCTGATGATTAGTGAGATTGAGCATCTTTTCATGTCTGTTGGCCATCTCTTTGTTCTCTTTGAAGAAATGTCTTTTCAGGTCCTTTGCTCATTTTTTAATAGATTGGTTTTGTTTTGCTGTTGAGTTTTATAAGTTCCTTATAAATTTTAGATAATAACTCCCAATCATATGTATCATTCACAAGTATGTTCTCCCATTCAATGGGTTGTTTTTTCAATACGTTGATGGTTTACTTTTCTGTGCAAAACCTTTTTTAATGCAGGCCCATTTATTATTATTATTTTTTGTTCTGTTGCCTAAGAAGATGTATCAGAAAAAGTATTGATGCAAGTAATGTTCAAGGTTTTACTGCCTACGTTTTCTTCTAGGATTTTTATGGGTTTGAGTCTTAATATTTAAGTCTTTAATCCATTTTGAGTTTATTCTTATGTATTATGCAAGAAAGTGGCCTTGTTTTTTTTTTTTTTTTTGCATGTATCCAAATTTCTCAACACCATTTATTGAATAGACTATCTTTAACCCATTGTATGTTTATGCCTCCTCTGTCTCTCCTTTTTTAAAAAAAAAAATATTCATGTTTTTAAAACGTTTTGATTTCTTTTTTTACTGTACTGTTACAGTTGTCCCAACTCCTTCCCCACTTGACCCCCTCCACCCAGAACCTCCCACTCAGACAATCCCCACACCATTGTTCATGTCCTTGGGGTCATATGTGTAAGTTCTTTAGCTATTCCATTTCCTATAATGTACCTTACATCCCCATGGCTATTCTGTAACTACCAATTTGTACTTCTTAATCCCCTCACCTCTTCACCCTCCTTTGTCAAACATAAGTTGATCATAAAACTGTGGGTTGATTTCTGGGCTCTTTATTCTATTGCATTGATCTATATGCCTGTTTTTATGCCAATGCTATGCTCTTTTGATTACTATGTCCTTACAGTATAGTTTGATATCAGGTAGGGTGATTCCTCCAACTTTGTTCTTTTTTCCCAAGATTGCTGAGGCTATTCGGGGTCTTTTGTGGTTCCATATAAATTTTTGGGATATTTTTTCCAGTTCTGTGAAACACACCATTGGTACCTCGATAGGAATTGTGTTGGATTTGTAGATTTCTTTGGGTAGTATGCACATTGTAATGATGTCAGTTCTTTTTATTTATGAGCATGGTATATGCTTTCACAAATTTCTATCTTCTTCAATGTCTTATAATTTTCTGAGTACAGGTCTTTTACATATTTGATTATATTTATTCCTAGGTAATTAATCTTTGATGCATTTGTAAATGGGATTGCTTTCTTGATTTCTCTTTCTGATAAATTATCAGTGTATAAAAATGCAATTTCAGTGGATTGAGTGCCAGCCTACAAACCAAAAGGTCACTGGTTCAATTCCCAGTCAGGGCACATGACCGGGTTGTAAGTCAGGTCTTTAGCTAGGTCCCCCAGCTGGAGGCAGGTGAAAGGTAACCATACATTGATGTATTTCTCCCTCTCTTCTTACCTCCCTTCTCATCTCTCTTAAAAAAATAAATAAAATCTTTAAAATATGCATTTGATTTCAGGATATTTATTCTGTATCCTGTTAAGTTATTGAATGTATTTATTAGTCCTAGTAGGTGTTGGTGGAATTATTAGGGTTCTCTATAAACAGTATCATGTCATCTGCAAATAATGACAGTTTTACTTCATTTTCAATTTGTATAACTTTTATTTCTTCTTGTCTAATTGCTATAGCTAGAACTTTCACTACTATGTTGAATGAGTGGTGAAAGTGGACATTCCTTTCTTGTTCCTGATCTTAAGGGAAACACTTTAAATTTTTGCGCATTGATTATGATGTTGGTTGTGGGTTTGTGTTAGATGACCTTTGTTATATTAGGGTATGTTCCCTGTATTCCCACTTTGCTGAGAGTTTCTTTATTCTTTAAATTTTATTTCTTTGTTTTTAGCAAGAGGGGAAGGGAGGGAGAAAGAGAGGGAGAGAAACGTCACTGTATATTTGCCTTTCATCTGCCTCCAGCTATGGACCTGGCTGGAGACCTGGCTTGCAACCTGGTTATGTGCCCTGACTAGGAATTGAACCAGCAACATTTGGGCTCGCAGGACAGCGTCATTCCACTGAGCCACTAGCCAGGGCGTGCTGAGAGTTTTTATCATAAATGGGTGCTGGATTTTATTAAGTGTTTTTTCTGTATCTATTGATATGATCATGTGGTTTTGGGCCTTCATTTTGCTTATGTGGTGTATCACATTTATTGATTTGCAAATGTTGTACCAACCTTGTGTTACTGGAATAAATCCCACTTGATCATGGTGTATAATCTTTTTGATGTATTCCTTTATTCAGTTTGCTAATGTTTTGTTGAGGATTTTTTAACATTCATGTTCATTAGGAATATTGGCCTATAGTTTTCTTTCTTTGTAGTGTCTTTATCGAGATTTGGGATAGGATAATGCTGGCCTTGTAAAATGAGCTTGGTAGTCTTGCCTCCTCTTGAATTTTTTCACGTAGTTTAAGAAGGATAATTGTTAGTTCTATGAATGTTTGGTAAAATTTACCCATGAGGCCATCTGGTCTAGGAATTTTGTTTGTTAGGAGGTTTTTCTAATTAAAAAATTTTTTTTCCAAAAAAAATATTTTTAAAGATTTTATTCATTATTTTCAGAGAGAAGAGCAGGGAGGGAGGAAGAAAGGGAGAGAAGCATCAAGGTATGGCTGCCTTTCACCTGCCTCCAGCTATGGACCTGGCTGGAGACCTTGCTGGCAAGCTGGTTATGTGACCTGGCTGGGGAATCAAACCAGTGACCTTTGGATTTGCAGGCTGGCACCTATCCACTGAGCTACCAGCTAGGGCTTTTAAAAAACTTTTTATTACTGCTTTGATTTCATTAGTTGTAACCCATCTATTATGACTTAGTGGATCCTTCTTGATTCAGTTTTAGAGGATTGTAAGTTGCTAGGAACTTACCCATTTTGTCTAGTTTGTCCAATATTTGTACAATCCTTTTTATGTATTTCTTTGGTGTCAGTTTCCACTTCTCTTTCATTTCTGATTTTATTTGGTTCTTTCTTTTTTCTTTTATTTTAATTAAAGTTATTGGGTTGGTACTGTTTAATCAAATTGTAGAGGATTTATGTATACAATTCTATATACATCAGCTGTGTCTATTACCCCAAGTTAAGTCTCCCTCTATTACCTTTACTCCTTGTATACTCCCTTCCACCTCCCCAGACACCCATTCTGCTCTGGTGATCACTATGCTATTGTCTGTGTCTCTCTTTTAATCTTAATGGGTCCAGTTAAAGGTTTGTCAATCTTGTGTATCCTTTCAGAGAATCAGTTCTTGATCTCATTGATCTTTTGTATTGTTTTTTTTAGACTCTTACTTTATTTCTGTTCTGATTTGTATTATGTCCTTTTTCCTACTCACTTTGGGCTTTGTTTGCTGTTCTTTTTCTAGTTCCTTAAAGTTTAAAGTTAGATTATTTGAGAGTTTTCATGTTTCTTGAGGTAGTCCTGTAATGCTATTTCTCTCTTAGGACTGCTTTCACTCAATCCAATAGATTTTGGATTGTTGTATTCTTGTTTTAATTTGTTTCAAGGTATCTTTTGATTTCTTCCTTGACCTCTTTGTTATTAACCCACTCATTGTTTAGTAACATGTTATTTAGCTTCCATGTCTTTGTGTTTTTCAGTTTTTCTTCTTGTGATTATTTTTCTAATTTCATACCATGGTAGTCAGAGAAGATGCTTGATATTATTTCAGTCTTTTTAAATTTATTGAGACTTGTTTCATGTCCTACCATGTGGTTTACCCTAGAAAGTCTTCCATGAACACTTGAAAAAAGTGTATGTTCTGCTGCTTTGAGGTAATATGATCTCAAGATATAAATTAAAGCCATCTGATCTAGTGTGTCATTGAAGGTTGCCTTTTTCTTGTCAATTTTCTGTCTGGAGGATTTATCCATTGATTTCAATGGGGTGTTAAAATCATCCACTATGACTGTATTACTGTTGACCTCCCCATTTATGCCCATCAAGATATGCTTTATGTATTTAGTTGCTCCTGTGTTATATGAATAAATATCTGCAAGGGTTATATTTTCTTGTTGGTTTGTTCCCTTTATCACAAAGTACTCCTCTTTAAGTTATGCAAAAATGCTTTCTGTCTTTCTTTAGTGTGTTTATAGTATAAACTTTTCTATTTTTTTACTTTTGGTGTCCTCATACTTAGGTATATATCTCTTTCACATGACATACAGTGAAGTTTTTAATCATATTCAGCATGACAATCCATATATATTTTATTATAATTAAAATTTTTTGAATTAAATGACTATTTGTTTTTTTTCTACCTGCTTGTCCTTTATTTTTCTCTCCTTTTATACCATCATAAGTTAAAATGTATACTCTCTTATGCTTTTTGCCCAGTATGATTTTATAAATTACACAGTCTTTGAAAATCATTTCAGTTAATTTCCTAGAGATGTATAGATTTGTGCCACTTGCATTAGCCCACTTATCAAAGTTAACATATATGATTTTTTTATTCCTTTCAGAGAAAACAAAATTTTAAAAATACATTAACTTGCTCTGTTGTTGTTCTCAGGCATTGTAATTTCCTGTATTAAATATTTTAAACTTCACAATGCATTATCATTATGGTTTTGTAGTCAACATTCATTTAGATTCACCCAGTATGTTACATTTTCACTTAGAATAGAATACCTTTTTGGTATTTTATATAAAATATATCATTTTGGAGATTCTTTATCATGTCTCTTTGAGTCCTTAATTTCCATTGAGAAGTCTGTTTCCTGAATTATTTTTGGATCTTTGAAGTTACTGCTTGTTTTTCCCTTAGTTAGTTTTAAAACATTTTTTAAAATGTGGTTTTCAGAAGTTTATTCGGTTTTCAAAAATCTTCACGAAGTTTTCAAAAATATGATCTTCAAATAACTTTAAAATTTTATCTTTTTCCCCTTCAGCTTCTTGAATTTGTAGTTTCATATTTGTCAGTTGTGGAAAATTCTCAGCCATATTTATTTTCTGCTTTCTTCTCTCTAATTTTATCTTCAGTTCGCCAATAATACATAAGCTCTTTTCATCCCATAAGTAACTTATACCCTACTTTTTTCTCTTTTCCACTCTGTTATTTACTTTGGTCATTATATTCAATTATTGATTTTTCTCTATAGCTATGTGTAATATGCTGTTGAACACATTCATTGTTTTTAGTTTCAATAATTGATAGTTTCCCATTTTATAAATTTTATTTGCATAGTTTACTGTTGTATGTCAGAGTTTTTGATTTGACTTTTATCTCCTTCAATACAGTATGTTATGCACAGTTATTTAAAGATTTATGATAATTCTCTTTATTGAATCTTGTGTAGGTTTGTTTGTATCCTTTGTTATTTTCTTATATTCTCTGTTATTTTCTTGATTTTGTCCTTTTGTATCATCTGTAAGCAAGGACTTTTTAAAAAATTCAGTGCTGTGTATTGTAAATAAGAAATTTTCAAAATAATTTGAGCCCTGTAAGGTATGTTTTCACCAGAGAGATTTTAAGTTTGCTTTGGGTGGAAGTTAGGGTCATTAGCAATCATTGGTCCTGTGAAGGCTGATGTGTCTCCAGTCTGTTCTTCTCTTACAGTATGGCCATTTGGTTTTCAAATCATACCCTTTGTAGTTTACCAAGGCCCCCTTTACTTGATGTCTCCTTAATTCTATTATTATTATTATTATTATTATTTTTGTATTCCTAAATGTGTACATCTGTCCAAAGCCTTGCTGATTTTTTTAGCCTCTCAGCTACTTCTAAGGTCAGCATCAATTTCTATGGTACATGTGACCTTTAGTGCTGGCTTCATCTCACTGAGTTTCTTACGCTGGACTTCTACCACCTCATTTTTTATTCACATTAATTCTTTAATGGTTGGCTTCACACAAAAATTTATACTTTTTTTCAGTTTTTCTGTTAGTTCTCAATTAGAAGGTTGGTCTCAGGGGTAAGGCTGGTCATTACCAAAACCTAGTTCTTATTTCTTTCTTATGTATAGCAGGATTTCTACAAAATTATTTATTAAGCAAATCTGTGAACATGTAATTTTTAAGTCCTTGTGGTTAAAGCTGTGAGGTGTAGGTGGTCTGTGACCCATGCAAGTTTTCACCAGCGCTGTCTACCCACCATTGTTATTCAAATGTCTGACTTTATGTTCACATAATTTTATGATTGTCCTTAATATTGAATGATATTGGATTTAATATCTAATTGAATATTAAAACTTGGAGCTGAAGGAAACTTTGAACATCAGTTAGTCTCTCCGCTTTATAGATGTGGTAACTGCAATTCAGAGCCATGGCATCAGCAAGGGCTTCGGTTATGCTAAATGCACAATACAGGATTATATCTGCCTCTGTTCTGTGTAACAGTCATTTAGGTCAAGAGCTATACTGAGATTGTACATTTATATTATCTAATATGAAGGTATGTCTTAAGAACACTTTAGTTGTAAGGCCAACAGGACCATATGAGGATTTTATGACCAGCATTTGCCAAATATCTCCAGTAGATTCTTGCCATGCAGGGAGAAATTGCTCCTGTTGTTGAAACAAAACCTATTGGGTTAACCATTGCACGTAATCAGGAGACTGAACACAAGAGACAGGGTCAAAATAATCTTACTGTTTGCCTGTGACAGCAACCAGGTAAAATGGGGAATAAGAAGATATTTAATCAATAGCCCTGTCTTTCATATGTAATACCTTGACAATCTAATTCAGATCCATATAAAGAATTTTAAAATAAGAATCTCTGAAAAATATGTCACTTAGACATAGAAGATGAAAATAGGTAAAATCCTTGTGGCAAATAATACAACATTTAAACACCATAGCAAGAGAAATTATTTTTGAAACAAAGGCTTAGTTCTAGACTGCAGATGTTTTATTGTCATCTTCCAATGTATTAGGAGTCTAATATATATTTCTCTTTCCTACATTTTATAATCATATGCTATATGATACATTTTTAAAGTTCTGTATCATGTTTTATGTAAAGTTTATTGGGTTTTTAGTATAAGTGTACACTGCTAAATATTTACCATTTAATTTTCAAAATAACCTTATTTTGATATGGGAAACAAAACTTTTCCTTATCTTTAACCATACTAATTAACATTTTAATTCTACTCTGAGTGAGGTATAGTAACTGTGATTTAATTTAATGTTTCAGGATCAAGCATTGAAAATTAATTTTTGTTTATTGCATCTTGATTATGAGTTGATTTAAAGGAAAATAATAAAATGAAGACTTAAAACCATATACCCTATAAAAATTTCTATTTTTAAAGAACAGGTTTTCAGATAAGCACAGGCAGTTGGTTTATAAACGTTGAACTAATTTCATTACACTTTGAATGAACAAAAAAAGATATTAGCTGAAAATAAGAGGAACATGTCTCATGTATCATAATTTCAATATTATGTCCAGCTTTCTTCTCTCATACTAATATTTGTTGTTTGCGATTCACAAGCCATTATATAAATGTCATATAAATTTAATATGCCCTGAAGGGAATTTGCTCTAGGGACACATTAAGAAGGCTAAATATGAATTTGAAAGCTATAAACATTGCTTTCCAATTTTAAGTTATTCAATCAGACCTAATTTATATTTTTAGCATAAACTAAAACCAGGATAGTGAGAGGTTGCTTAGTTAAATCCAAGGAAAAGAGAAACTTCTGACAGATTCTCTAATGTGTGTCTAATTAATATTTCTATTGATAAAAGACCAACAATGATTATTAGTATCCCTTAGGAAAAAAATGCTTCTAATAGCCATGTAAGTGCATTTGCAAAGATCGTGTTGTATTTTGATCAGTGACCTTATCTCAGTCAACTCCTTTCATTGTGAGTATTTGTCATTATTGGCTGTGCCTATGTTAATAATAAAAGTTTCACTGCAAGTCTGAATTAGTATCCCATGTTCTCCCACCTTTAGCTATTGTCCAGAAATCAGTCTTTAAGCATGTGCGTCATACCCCTAAGTATACTATTAACACTGCTAACAACATATGAAGTATGCTTTTGTTGACATACCCCAGCTGTGTTGTTGTGACAACCAATAGAAACACAAAATGCTTCAGATGAAGGAAAGCGCTTTAGAGAACTCATGGCCAAAAAGGCAAAAAATAGATCTCATGGATCTTGATATATTTAGAGAAATAGATCTCATGGATCTTGATATATTTAGAGAAATAGATCTCATGGATCTTGATATATTTAGGGAAGCCTCAAGATGTAGCTTTGACTGTTAAGACAGAAATGCCTGCATTTGCAAGTTAGTCTGTATAACAATACCTGTGTGATATTTTTTTAATACATGGCTTTTATTGCATCTTTAAAATATTGCATATAAGTTTGAGGAATCATTAGGCATATTGCTATTTGTATAGCTGGACAATTCAGATCTTCATCAGCCTGCTGAACTGTTCTCTTTTTAAAAAATATATTATTGCAAAATTTTCTGATAATCTTGTTTTTAACTGCTGTGACTTGCTGAATCAAAGCAGCTAAATTTGATTCAAGTTTGGTATCATTTCCTTCAAGAATCAACTCATCTTTCTGGGCTTGAGATACTGAACAAGCAATGTCTGACCTCATGTGAACCCTGTAGATGTAGTTTTTGCCCGAGAAAATTTTTGATTTCTACAAGAGAACCAGTTTCCTGAATGACGTTGAGGGGGAAGTAAGCAAGTGCAGACTTCATCTTGAAATGAAAGGCCAGTGTAACACCCTTGTTCATTCCCTGTATATGACTGCAGATTGTGTGAACAGTGGCCAGTTCCTTTCTGTTTCCCCATCATTTGTCAACCCAGAGCCTGTTCTTTTTCTTTCCAAGGAGACTGAGTTCTCCATTGATGTGATTGAAGTCACTCCTCAGGGTGCCTCTGGTGTCCTTCACAATAGCTGTGTGTCTCTCCAGAGTGACATTGACATTTTTTGGGCTGTCAGCAGACTGCTGAGAATGGTCTTCATCTTTGCAGTAGAGCTACCTGTGTGATTGTTTTAAGAACAGCATTATTGAGATATTTATACACCATAAACACATACTATAAACTTTACCCATTTTATGTGTACAATTAAAATAAATTTACAAATGTTAAAAATAGCAACATAATCTCACATTTCTGTCTCCCTCAAAAGACTCCTTATGTCTTTTGGAGTCTATCTCAGTTTCTACTCCCAACCTCAGACAAATAAGAATCTGCTTTCTGTCTCTCTAGGTTTTTCTTCTAGATATTTCCTATAAATGGAAACATGTGCTATAAATGGAAGCATATAATAATAAGATCTTTTGTGTTGGGCCTTTTTCACTTAGCATAATACTTGAGGTTCATCTGTATTTTGAACAAACCAGTAGTTCATTAATTTTTATTGTTAAATAATATTCCACTTCATGGAATTTTACTTACATAAAAAATAAATACATTACATTTTATTTATCCATTTATCAGTACATGGATATTTTTATTGTTTTTACTTGTTGACTATTGGAAATACTAATTTATGTTTATGTGAACGTATGATTTCATTTATCCTGTGTAGATTCCTAGAAGTAGAATTGATGGGTTAGATGGTAAGTTTGTTTAGATTTCTTTGTTTTTAAAATTGACTTATTATTGTTGTATTATAATTGTTTCATTTTTTAAACCCCATTGCTAACTCCTATCTACCTTCTCCCCCTGTCAGTCCTGCCTTGTTGTCCATGTCTATGGGTCTTTCACATTAGGTCCTCGTCTAAACCCTATACCTCTCTGCTCCCCTCTCCCTCTCCTCTAAGTTTAGATTTTTAAGAAACAACCAAACTGTTTTTCAAAGTGACAACACTGTTTTAATTCCTACCAGAAATAAGTGGTAGGAATTCCATTTTTTCCCATTTCCTTTCTAAAATCTATTTTCTTTTTAAAAAATATATGTTGAACTATAGTCATTCTAGTGGGTGTAAAGCAATATCACATTGTGGTATTAAGTTACTTTCCCCTAAAGATGAATGATCTTGACTATCTTTTGTTGGTAAAATGTCAATTCCATACCATTGTTTATGTTAATTATGTTAATTAGTTTTAAGACTTCTTTATAGTTTTTCATATAAGTCCTTTATGAGAGATTTGATTTTTCAATAATTGCTACTAGGTTGATGCTTATCTTAAAAATTTCTTAATGATGTCTTTTAATAGAACACATGAATGTTTTTAGTTTTGATAAACTCCAATTTATCCATTTTTAAAATGTATGGATATTATTATTGGTGTTGTATCCAAGAAACTTTTGCATAACCTAGATTATAAATATTTTATCCTATGGATTATTTTAAAACATTTGCAGTTTTAGCTTTCATTTAGGCTGTGATACATTTGGAGATAATTTTTCATGTGGCCCCCTTCACCTTCAAAGCCAACAACAGAGACTCTCAAGTGGAATATTGCCCACCTTTTAAATCTCTTTTCTCTAGGCATAGCCTAGTCTATTTTTAGAAGTCATCTGATTAGGTCAGGCCCAGGGAGGATCATTGCCCTTTTAAAAAGTCAACTGTGACATATAACACAACTTACTCATATTCTGTCATATTCTTCAGTACCTTTCACACGCAACAGGACAGGCTATACAAAGGTGTGGGTCGTAAGGAGTAATTGTAGAATTATGTCACTCCTACTGATGTGTCTATTACAGCATAAGAAAAACATGTGCTGATTATAGTTACATTCACCATTCCCAAGGATATTTTGAAAGTTTAAATCAAGAGTAAACATAAAAACAAAACTACCTACCTCATTTTCAGTTTGAGAGTTAGAGCAACGGGAAAAATAGGGACCACTGTAATTGAACAACAGTAAAATTTTTAAAAATGAAAAAAATATTCTCAAATTCTGATTTTTATATTAAAATGTTCTTAAGCATATACAATGTCACACCTATAATATATGATTACTCAAACTAAAATAGTGACAATCAGTATTTAATAGGCAATATAAGCTTCAAATCTTACAATTTAGTAAAGATATTTTTATTTATAACATTCCTTGTCTCATTTTCCATTAGCTAACTCACAAGATGAAGATGAGCACAATGAGGTGACAGAAAACTACGTGCACACTAAATAAGAATCAGTGTGATTGCCTTCAGAGTTAATGTGCAGTTCAAACTGGCCTTCTTCAAATTCAAGTGCATGATAAATTACATTGATTGCATTTTCATGAAGATACCTGTGCTCAAGATGATGGCCTCACAGGAGCTATAAAATGCTGTACTTGAATGGCTTTGAAAAAAAAGAAAATACAATTATTTGGAAACTGATATGTTGAAAGGCTTAGAATATATTTGGTTTTATAGGCCTTAACCCACTCTAATTCTTCATTAAGGAAAATCAATCACAGGATGAGAACATGAGTTAGATATCCCTAAATGTCATAACATTTATATATTGGATTTTATTTTTACTTCATTAAGAAACCAAATAGGACTGTAATTAAAGAAAACGATAGCATATGGTAGAAAGACTGTTCATGGTTTTCCCAACTTTAAACACCATTAGAAATTCTGTGCTGTGAAGGACAAGTCAAGTGAACTATATGCATAATTGATTAGAAACTTATCTACTTTTAAATCACAGGGAAATCTACTTTTATTTAACATGAAATCTGTTAACTCTGTTTAAAATTAAATGCCCTGAAATTTCCCATAAATTTGAAAGAGGATGAGAATGAATGAGGGAACAAGCAATTGAAAAGTCCCCTAACAGTGTTATTTAATTTTTTAGACTTAGAGTAGATATATCTTGCAACTGTTTTTATAACTTTTATAATAACAAGCTAATCCCCCTCTTCAAAGCTGTGATTCAGTAAAATCACTTGAATCCCTACTGTGTACCAGGTGCTGGAGAAGTTCTGAGCAAACAGAAACAAACTATTTGATTCCACCTTTCTCAATTAGGTTAAAAAACAAGACAAGCAAAGTAATAGCTATATCATGATAAATGCTATTGGTCTGAGAAGAATGATGGACAAACCAATACATTATCTTAAAAGCCTGTTCACCCACAAACTATCAGGATTCAATTGTATTTTTCCCTTTCCCATCCCAGTTTTCTGGTTTACTTAGATAATTCCAGTTTCCCTTATAACTATTTGTATTTTATAAGTATGGATAGAAGTATCTTTCCTGAAGTCCATAGTAATTTTTATTTAGATCAATATTTGAATGCCATAAAACAGAGGTAGATGAGATATCCTTGAATCTTAGCATCCCCTGTTTTTACTCAGGATTAAGCTAGCATCAAATGTATAGCATTCAGATAATTTGTATTTGCATGTTTGGTGTGGGATGGATTGGTGTGGTCTGTTGTAATGGTAAGGTCGAATGGTGTATGCTATGGTGTGTTGGAAGCGGCATAGTGTAATGTGCTCTGTTGAGAATGGTAGATGTGGAGGGTGGGTGTGTAGCGTAGTGTGCGTTATGCTCTGTGGTAGTTTGACATGCTAGGATGATAGAGGTTGTGTATGTGCATATGTGTGGGTGCTGTGGGATGTGATGTTCAGGGTGCCATGTAATATAGTAGAAGTTGATTATGTGGTATGTACATGCTGTGTTCTGAGATGTGAGATGTTACATATAATGTTGTATACTGCAGATCGTAGGTCTGGGAGTGTGGTTTATGTGGTATAAAATAATGTATTTTATGCTAATTTTTTCAAAGTTCCATGTTCCTGAAGTCTTATCAACATTGAAGGAAATATAAGTTCCTGAAAATTAAAAAGGAACCGTAACACTCATATAGTATTTACTACGAGAACTTGCTAAGTTTCAATATATCTTTTTTGTGATAAATGCCACTGCACATACATATGGACAGCTTGCTGGTCACAAGGCTAGGGCTGGGTGTTTGTAAGATGAGTAAGACAAATTGCATAAGCATTCTCTGGGAGCTCTGGTAGGGAGAGTATACATATGCCACCAATGTGTAACTTTTGTTATCTTGACAACAGCATGAGGTTTCCTTTTGAGGAAGGAAATATTTTAAGGGAAATATACTAATAGACAAAGTGAGCTGGGAGGTGAAATCACCACGAAGAGAAGAGCTACTCGGTATGGGGAAATCAGATTACTTTTTGATGCTTTTATCTTTTTCTTTCTCATTTGAAACAGGCGAAAGATATAAATGAGAGAAAAGGCAAGAGACCCCAGTGTGATGACGTTGTGTGAGGGCTGGTGGGGGCAGTGAGGTGAAGGGAAGCTAGCAGACATTTGAATAGGGTCTTTATGTTTAAGATCAAAATGTGTACATTCCTATCATGTAAGCACACCCTTTATCTCCACCTTGAAAATGTTGTCTCCTTTTAACACCACCATTGAATTCAGTGATCTCAGAATGGTATGTGAAGAGAGACTGGCCAAGGGTGATGTGAAAGGGGATAGAACCCAGAAAAGCTCAATGGAGATTTCAGGTAGAGAGGACCAAGGGAAGAAGCACTCAATGCCGGTGTAGATATTGGAGAAGGTTCTCTGCTGCCCCAGAGAAGGTTCTCTGCTGCCCCAAGGTGTAGAATCAGGGACTTGCACTCCTCTCAAGGGGCTGGGAGACTTGGCTATTCTCTAATTTATACACATGAGGCTCAGTCTTCAAATGTATAAAGGAGGAAGAAACGAACTGGTGTCAGAGTATAATCTCTCATTTCAGCGGAGGCATGAAGGGTAAATAAGAGGCATGTACCATGATGGTACTGTCATTGGCAAGAAAAACTGGGTGCCTTATTGAGAGAGGAAGAATAAAATTGAGAAAAACGTAATTTTCTCACGTAGTAAGATAGACTGGATATAGCACAAGAGAGAGCTAAAACTCATTTCCTTTCCTTTCACCTAAAGTCATTGCTCAACATAACTCTTCTACTCACTACTGCATGCATAAACCTTTCCCATTCTCCAGGCCCCTCTCACTTCTGTTGCTGTACTCTTCCTGTTCTTCTCCCAGAGCTTCTGGGATGACCACCATCTCCTCTGTCCCTAAAATTCCATAGAACAGATTGTCAAAAGTTAGTGAAAAAAAAAGACATTGTTTTGAGACTGAAAGGAACACACAAAGTCCTCACTCTGATGATCAGATTTTAGGACTTACATTCTTCCTCCCCATCCTGTGTCCGCACCTTATGTAATTTGCCCGTCAGTCTGGGTGGGCCTTGTGTCTTGCTTCTGGCCATGAGAATACGGTAAATGCAGAGGATTTGTTATAGATGCAGTTAAGGCATCAAATCAGTTGATTTAGAGTTAATCAGAGGAGAGCTGCTCCTGGGTGGATCTGGCTTAATCAAATGAAGACCCTTGCTCTGGCTAGTGTGGCTCAGTTGGTTGGAGTGTCGTCCTGTAACTGAAGGTTCAATTCCTGGTCAGAGCACATACCGAGGTTGTGGGTCCTGGTCCTGGCATGTATGTGTCCTAGGAGGCAGTTGATCAATGTTTCTCACATCAGTGTTTCTCTGTCTCCCTTCCTCTCTCCTTGGATGAGACTTAAAAGAAAAGAAGAGAAAAGAAGATGGCCCATAAGGCAGGAATTGAGCTCTCCCTGAAATGAGAAACTGTTTCTCTCTATCACTGTTTTGAAGAATTAAGATGCCCTGTGACAAGGAACCATGGGTGGCCTGTAGCAGCTGAGAATGGTTGGCAGTCAGATAGCAAAAAAGAAACTCAAGTCTTTTAACTGCAAGAAAAAGAATTAAGCCAACAGCCTGAGAGTGTTTAGAAGCCTATCATCTCCATTCAGGTGTCAGAGGAGACCCCCTTCCTGAAGTGGAAAACCCAGATGGGCTGGGACTGAACTTTTGACCATGGAAACCATGAGATAATACATGTGTGTAGTTTAAAGTTGTTGCTTGTGGTAGTATGTTATGCAGCACAGAAAGCTAACATGCTCACCAATTTTGACCAAAAATATGATCCAAAATATCAAATACTGGTCATAATATGATAGATTAGGTGGCGTCGACAATAAAAATTAACTTTCCCCCAGTTCTGGAGGCTAGCAATCCAACAACCGAGGTTGTGGTTAACAGTCTTCAGTGAGGGATCTCTTCCTGGCCTCCAGACGGCTGCCTTCTTGCCATTTCTCACATGGACTTACCTTGGTGCATGTGTGTGGAGACTGATGATGGAGTGAGCTCTCTGATGTCTCTTCTCAATTGGACATTAATGGTATTGAATCAGGGGCCCACTCTTCTAACCTTTAATCTTAATGACTTCTTTACTACAAATGCGGTCACACTTTTGCAGGGAGATAAATACATTCAGCCCATAACAGTACTTTCTTTCATAGGATTTCATGCACTCCATAAATGATGTATAATACATAAATCTAAAGTACTTAAAAATAAGTAAGTGATGACTAGATCAGTAGATAATTTGGCAGGGGAATCCTACCATTATCTTAAAGGACCACCTGATGTCCCTAACAGTAAATGTAGGTGAAGACCATGGCATTGACTTTGCTTATCAAATTTGCAAAGATTAGAGTAGTTAAGAGTCTCAGTGATGACAAAATGTGGAGAAAAATAATCTCATATATTTGGCTGATTTGGTAATTTTGCAAAATTTAAAATGCACATACAATGTGAGCATATAGAAAGATATCTATCATAATACTGTTAGTAGTAACACTATATTGGGCTGATCTAAAAATTCCAGTAAGAGAACAGTAGTTAAATAAATTACTATGGATATTACTCTAGCAATTTTTTAAAAAGCAGGTGGACCTATTTGTATTGATTTTAAAATAAGGGCATTATATAATACTAAGTGGAAAAAAGCTGCAGGTTATTTGTTGTAGTGAATTACTGTGATATCATTTTTAAAATGTACTTAGCATTGTGTATACATATCTCTGATAGCAATATTAGTATCTAAATACTGAGACTTCAGAATGATTTTTATTTTGAGAAATTTTGTTCTTTAAAAATCTTTTTAATAAAACCTTTTCAACCATCGGGTTTTTAAAAAGGTAGACTGAATCATATTTGATAAGAATGTCTATATAATTAAAAAGAAAATGTCCTTTTTATATATAATTCTACATTTTGTTTTGCTTTTAACCAAGTAAAAAGAAATTCTTTACCCATATAACCATGCTAAAGCTTGCCAGTATAACTATAGATGATGCAGCTTTCCTATTATTTACTGGGATACAATATTTTTTACTTTAACAATATCTGTGCAGTTTGTGATTCATTCCAATTGGTTTGGTGAGTTACAGGCCGCAGCTATACCTGTTTACAAAAAAGGAATACAGACTTTAAGAGTGGGTGTTTTGCTGAAATTAAACAAATCAGTCATTTTTTTTTTTTGCAACTGGCTAAAAAGGGTCATGATATTATTTTGGTTATTTTATATTTGATTCCGTTACAGAGATTCAATTTTCTCATGTGTAGAGAGGTTCTGTCTTATTTGATTATGAGGGTAATGTAAATAACATTCCCTCTCTCATCTCACCCAATATTCCAATAGCAGTGCATTCCTCTATTATTTCATTAAGAGACACATTATGCCATGATTATATTTAATGAACATGTTCAAATCACGATGCATGTAGTCACTGTGAGTTTTATACCAAATCAATCCTTTCTTTTTCATTTCTTTTTCTCTAAGGTCTGTTTTCTTTTATAGAATATGAAAGGATATAAAATCATGATCTAATGCTCTTTACTACAAAAAATGTATTTATTTGGCTCAAAAGAGAACTCCTTAAAAGCCCATATATTGCTGCTCCTAAAGAAACATAATTTATGACAAGACAGCAGTCTTTAAATGATTAGGAAACTGGTAAGACAGCATCCTTTAAATGACTGAGTTGCAGAAAACAACTCAACCTAGTAATTATAAATATAAGCCACCATACCAAGTATGAAACGAACTTTTCTTTGAGTCCTGCTGGTTATAGCACTCTTATCAAATCTTCCTTTTTGATAATGAAATGTTCTCAGTTTTGTCTGTCTTCTAATCCTGTTCAGGTTATGCAGTGGACAGGATACAAATGATCTATGAGTTCATTGTGAGATACACAAGTTTTGTTTTTTAGCAACCAGAAAAAAAAAAGAAAAGAAAAGATATCTGAGGCAACTGTTTAGATGACTAAGGTACCAACACATGGTTTTGTTTAAAAAAAATCTACACTTTGAGTCTACACTGACCAAATTGGTCTCTTTGTTGCCCAAGAGAACAACTTTTGTAGGACATAGGTAAGGAAACAAAAAGATATTTGAAGGTGGAATTTAATCTCATGACTACAATCCATATTTATTTTATTTGATCTCTTCTTTTACATTATTCATTATATTTTCAATGGTAAAATAATTGAGGCTCCTTGAAAATGAGCCCCAATAGAATTTTTAGTAAGTTACCACTATCCCATCTTAGTAAGGATCTCAGTAATGAAGAAGATTGTCCATGCATCTCATCTTTTTAAATGTAATCCGCACTGCTACTTTATAAAGTAGTCTGAGACACAAGCCTATTTAATAAAATTGCTGAGAAAAATGGGATTACTTTGCCCAAGTTTCCATACTGGATTTAAAAAAAAAAAAAAAAAGACATTGATTTTTTTTTTTTTTCAGCAATAAAACTAAACTTTGAACATCACTCTTTTTTTTTCCTACTGGCACCTAAGTTGACATGACAGTACATGTTGAAATTTGCTGTCTAGCTGAGTAGAAATTGATCTTGCCATTAATTTGAATCCATCATTTCACTTCCACCGATGTTTTATAATATCTCTGTTCTGAAAGCACTCAGATTTGTGAAACCCGTTCAGAGAAGGGAAGTATGACCTTGTTCACAGTATCTTTTTGTTTGAGACTCTGTAAACAAAAATGACCTGAAGTGTGCAGTAAATCACTGCAAAAGAATATCAGTGTGTAAAGTTGATTAATTTGTAATTATAGTAAGAAGGTAGAAGTATATATATTTGTGCTCTAAAAAATGTATTGTGTGTTTACTAAACTTAATCTCATTGATGATGAATTTTAGGATAGTATCAGGAACCTTAAATTGAATATTTGTTCATTTATTTACCTATTTATGGATTCAGATATTTACTGAAAAGTTATTTTAGGTCAAACATTAGGCTCAGGCCAAAGGACAAAAAAATAAATAGGAGACCATTGTTGCCCTCAGGAGCCTACTGCACCGGGGGTGGTGGTGGTGGTGGGGGGGCGTGGGGGGTGGAAATCAACATGGAATCTGTGGCCTTGAAAGGAGTCTGGCAGGTACAACCATAGAAATGCATATGGGGTATTAGTGAAATATTGGGAAGCAGCACGAACCAACATGGATTGGTTTAGGAAGTTCCCCAGAAGAAGCCACAGATAACCTGAGACTGAAAGGCTCAGAAAGGGAGTCAGCAGAAGGGATAGGAACTGCTGCCTAGGAGACCACAGGGGAGAGGTAGGCTGGGGCTGATGAGCAGAAAGGGAAACAAGTAGGGCGTCAAGTGTCCCAGAATAGGGGACAGGGACGGGGAAGAGGATGGTGGACCAGTAAAGAGCAGCACGAAGTCATTGTTACAGTGTTATTGGTGGGGATACAAACTAACTTGGTCCTAAATGAAAATATTACTCTTGAGTAAAAAACAGTATTTCTTTTTTTTTTTTTTTTTAATTTCATTATTTCTGGAAAGAGGGGAAGGGAGAGAGGCAGAGAAGGAGAGAGACATCAATGTATGGTTGCCTTTCACCTGACTCCAGCCACAGAGCTGACTGGAGACCTGGCTTGCAACCTGATTATGTGCCCTGGCTGAGAATCGAACCTGCGACCTTTGGGTTCGCAGGCCGGCACCTTATCCACTGTGCTACCAGCCAGGGCAAAAAACAGTATTTCTAATGCCAGTATTCTAGTTTCTTCCTTTTGAAAACATATCCTTTTGTGGAGAATATTGAACCCATTAAAGATACAAGCTCAGTTGATTCAGACTTCAAATTCTTCACCAATGCTGGTCCACTATGTTCCTCTAGGTTACTTGGCCCCAGAGCAGGACTAACAAAGCAGCTTTAGCAAGTGATCTACAAAGAATTATAAAGCTCTCCCTGTGTGCAAGGGAGACCAGAAGCAGGAGATGACCAAGGAAGGAGCAGCATCTATAATGTTTTCCTGCCAAGGGGCCAAAAAGAATAAGGAGGCAGAAGAGGGAATGGGCATTAATTGGGGGCAGGGAGGCACTCTTTCTTTTTCCTGGAAGAAGTTATAGTAGAATAAAGAGAATCATATACAGAGAGATAAAACTTCAGTTTGCAGTAATGTAGAGGAATCAACGGATTAGTGGAATAGTTAGAGACAGTGCATAATATTTAAGGCATTTGATGTGAAATGAACCACCAACATGACTTGAAGGGTGCTACATGCATATGTATCTGTTTTTGCATAGGACTGCATGTATGATTCTCATGTTAAAACGACTCTTCCTGGGTTTCATTTTGTTCCCTTTAGGATCAGAGATAAATTCATGCTTCTAAAATATTGTTCTTACTTTGTACCTATGTAACATATTTGTATTCAGTATTCTTTGCAACTTTAATGTCCTCCGTCTACCTTCGGTGAAGTTGTTCAGCAGCGCAGCTTGTGCTTTCAGGCGAGCTGCTGTGTGCGAACGTAGAGCCCGGTGAGGCGGCTTCCTGGAGAGGCAAAGCATCTCCCTCTCACAGAGCTTGTAGATTTAGTTAAAAACAAACCTTAGAGAAGTGTTCTCCTGAAGATGTATTTAGGTCAGAACACATCAAACTCTCCGATATTCAAGGTAAATATCCATTATTCTCCTCTTGTATGGGAGGGATAAGAAGTGGATGAAATGGAAATAAAATACCTTACTCGTTTACTTTTTTATTTTAGTATATTAACTTTGCTTCACAGTCTTCTGGTAAAATAATGATTTTTTTTATTATCGTTTCAATACAAAAGTCACTTTGTAAATAAAATCTGAAAATTCAAGTTACAGAAGAAAGGATGAGAAAAAAAATAAAACAATTGTATCGTCTTATTCTCCATGGCCTTGATGATGCCACCAATTTCATAACCCCCAAAGTACATTTAGGATTATTGCAGATAAAGCCAAATAATATTGTCTGTCAATTACTGCATTACAAAGGAACCTCATATTAACTTAGAAATAAAGTAATTTCTTTCTTTGAATGGGTAGAATTAACTTGGAGGTAATTTTGATGTTACTGAGGTGGCCTCACACAGTCTATTTAAGCTGTTTATTTAGATCTTCCCATTAGAATGCCTAAGGGATGTTTCCCCCAACCCCCATTACTACACAATTGGGAAAATATTAGATCTTAATAGCCAGCCATACTGGTACATTTTCTACTAGGATCTTTTTTTTTTAAATCTGGAATTTAATTTAAGGATTTAATCTAATTTTCTTTTGAACTGCTTATTTCTTTTCACAGTGCTGAAGTATGGGCTGTCTCATTTAAGAAAAGCTCCCAATCCTTTACTACTGTATGAATACATAAACCAACACTCAAATAAATATTTAAAATGAGTTTAATGTAACCCAGGATTTATCTTACTACATCACTTTTACTGAAGACAGAATTTAAGCCTGCATTTAGGAGAAAACATATCTCACTTGCAAATATATTTAGAAAAGATAATAGTAATCCCTGGGACTTACTTAGCACATACTACCATCTGGCAGGCATTGCTCAAATGATTTGCATTTGTTATTTACTTCTTCTAGGAACCATATAAGATAGGTACTAGTATTACCACTCAAGGAACAGAGAGGTTAAATAACGTACATGAAGTCACACAGCTGGTGAGAATGAAATCCATAATTCATATTCAAGCTTCAAGCACATGATTCATACTCAAGTCACAACAGCTGGTGAGAACGGAATTCATAATTCATACTCAAGCACTTAAGCTATAGATAATTCTCAGTACATACTCTTTGAGTAATGTAGTTCATTGTTCAACAATTGTTAGCCACAAGAACTGGTCTTTTAAAAGTAATGTAAAATTTTGGAAATCAACAAAAGTGGAGAAATAACTGATTGCCTACAACCTGTAATTTTTTACACAAACCTATCTCAAAAAATTATTTTAGTAGACTCAGTTCTTAACATAAATTTTAAGATATTTTTCCTTGTGTTTTCCTGATTGTAAGTATTCTTCTGTATCCTAATTCAAATAATCAATAAAAAGTGCTGAACAGAATAGCACTGGCCAGGGTTCCATCACAAAATGTAAATGTCACTCATGGTAGAAATCAATCCAGTAGCTTTAGAAAATAGTAGATAAATTAAAATGCAATCTTAAAGTATTGAGTTCACATTTCACCATTTTGTCAGTTCAAATGAAAAGTCTTGTCAGATACCTTGGTGATATTCAAATACATCTTGTAGGAGTGAACTTTTAAAAGGGCCAATGTAGCAACTATGCCAGATGACTATAATTTGTGATATCCCACTTTGTTGTAGAAAATGAATGTGCCATAGAAAGGAGGCATTTTCTTTTCTTTTCTTTTCTTTTTTTAGGATTTTATTTATTATTTTTAGATAGATGGAAAGGGAGAGAGACATCAATGTATGGTTGCCTTTCACCTTCCAGCTACGGACCTGGCTGGAGACCTGGTTTAAAACCTGGTTATGTGCCCTGACTGAGGACTCGAACCAGCAACCTTTTGCAGGGTGGTGCCTTATCCGCTGTGCCACCAGACAGGAGCAAAAGGAGGTTTTTTGAAGGTTATTTTTTTTTCTTTGCGAGTAGGAGAGGAAAGGTGATCCTACTCATGACTTTCTGCTATAAACCATAACATCCTGAAGAAAATGATTTCTTCTCAGCATGCAGAAAGGCTATTGGTTAAGAACAAAGTGCAGATGACTGGGCTTTCAAGAAGTACACAGGCTTTTAATGTGGGTGCTTTCATAAAAACAAACAGTGGTCCTGGCTGGGTGACTTAGTTGGTTAGAGCATTTTCTTGTACACCAATAGGTTGCTGGTATGAATCTCAGTCAGCACATACCCAGGTTGCGGGTTTGATTCTTTTAAATTTTTTAAAAATGTTTTCCCAATTTATGAGCATGGAATATCTTTTCTTTTTTCTTTTTTCTTTTTAAAGATTTTATTTTATTATTTTTAGAAAGAGGGGAAGAGAGAGAGGCAGAGAGGGAGAGAGACATCTCTCCCTCTCTGCCAGAGAGGTGCTTTTTCACCTGCCTCCAGCCACAGACTTGACTGGAGACCTGGTTTGCAACCTGGTTATGTTGCCCTGGCTGGGAATCAAACCTGCAACCTTTGGGTTCACAGGCCGGCGCCTTATCCACTGCAGGTTTGATTCTTGATTAGGTCACACACAGGAGGCAACTGATTGATGTTTTTCTACAACATCAATGTTTCTCTCTCTTCCTCTCTAAAAATCAATAAAAACGTATCTTTGGGTGAGGATTAAAAACAAATAAACAACCCAAGTGGTAAATTTTGTGTTGGAGAAACCTCAGCAGAAAAAACCAGTTGGTGCATTCAGTGCCCCTGAAATAAATTATTCACAGTAGATTTGAGGAGCTGAGGAAAGCAGCAAGAAAAATGCAGAAGGGCATGCAGAAAATGTAGGAAAGGAGAGTTGCAGAAAAGAGACAGTTTCAAATTAGTGAAAGCTAAAGTACAAAAGCAAGCTCTTGTGTAAACGGCCTAAGGAGTCAGCCAAGATTCAGCAGAGTGCAAGAATGCTGACCTAACTAGTCTGAGTGAGGGATTCTTCCAGGTCCCAGATAGAATTCCCATCAGCACCATGGACCTGTAAATTGTTGTACTTTTCATTTAATTATTTAGTGCATTTGTTTAGAAGTTTTTCTAGAGGGTCATTAAATAATTCTTTTAAACAATTATCTTTGCTTAGAATGCTGGTTGATTTGGTGGAAGCAAAAATACATGCATGATGGAAACTTCTGTCTGCAGTGTATCTAGTCTCCCAACTGATGTCCAGCCCCAGATGATTGTCAAGAATGAATGTTTTGTCTCATACAAACGGTGAGATTAAATAACCACAGGGCATGAATTCTGTGCTCATAAAGGAATTGCTAGTGAGATATACAAGGTCTGTCCTGAGATGTCAGCCAAGCCAACTTTTAATTTTGTTGACATTGGCTCGATACTTTCGGGACAGACCTCATTTGTGATTATTTAAATTTAAATTAGAAAAATATCTCATGCACATATTTTAAAATTCTTTAGTCATCTTGGTGTCTCAATTTTTAAAAACCTATAATAAGATTTTGCACATAAACACATGTGAGCACATTCAAGTTTTGTTTTAGATGTTTAAAATCAGTATTATTTAAAAGATTGAAAATAACTGATGAAATGTTATTAATATTTTGAAAATAACTTTGAAATGCCATTTAAAATATTATTCTTAAATGATATACTCTGTTTCCTTTCAGTATCATTATGAAGCTGAATGTCCATTATTGGGTGGCTAATGGTCATGGAGCTTATTAATCCTATTCATTATATCAGAAGTAGGCATGTGACCATAAGTTGTCCATTTGAAATTTTTTAAATGAATACAAATTTCAAAAGAGGTTGAAGCCTGATAAATCTCAGGATCTATCATAATAAAAAATAATCATCGTACACTAATTGCCACTTTTTCTTTAAGAACAATAATAATTGAATATAGAAACTCTGTCTTGGTATATTTCAGTAGCCAAACCTCTGAATTTTTAGTGTGGGCAGTCAGCATTTCATATGCTGACTACTGCTGTATTTTGCCACACTGCTATCTCTGAAGCTGGTTTGATTTGGCAGTTTGAATCCTGTAGATCAGATGTGTAGACCAATGAACCTGTGAGCAAATCATGAGTAGGATGGGCTTAGAGTCTTAGATTTATAATGCTATATAAGACAGAGAAAGGGAATTGCTATTTTATAGATTCCTTCCACAATTTATGTAGGTATGTGTTGTGCCCAAAATTAACTATTAGATCATGAATAGGATTCCATTAGTTTTATCCAGTTATTCATACATTATCTCCATATTTTAACCTATTCTCATGGCATACAGTATTAACCAGAGGACAATTCCTCCACTGCACCCTTGGAAGAAGTGCTGTTTCTGTAAAAGGTACTTTCGTGGACACCTGCGTTAGCTCTGTGACCTTCTAGCAGGAAGGTGTCCTGCTGAAGAGAACGGGTTTTAACCAGGATTGTTAGATTACACAGTTTCGTAGGGGCTCAAATAAACTATTGCAATGACATGGCACGGAAGAACATCTCAATTGTGAAATATGACTAAAGAAGTATGAAATAAAATAAATAAAATCAGGAAACCAAAGAGCATATATTCTGAGCTGTGGAGCAGAACATTTCCCCTCAGTTATAGAGAAACTGTCAGTAAGTGGCCTTGATTAGGAATAAAACAAAGAAAAGCCAGCAATTCACATATATGTTGTGAAAGGATGGCTTGGAATTCCTTTTCAGTATTCAATCACTTTACAATGTATCCTAGAGCTAACATACTAGAGAGAAATGAAAGAAAAGCACATTGATTGAGCACTTTATGAATAATAATTTTTGTGGAAAATGCCTTACATAATCCTCATGGTTGCTGTCTAATTTGTAATTATTCACATTTACAGTTAAAGTGAATGAAGCTCAGACACACAGAGTTGTGACATAATCAGAATCAGAGGCAGAATTCATAGCCACAGCTCCTCAATTTATGTCCCTGAGCTCATTCCAAAACACCATCTTCCTGAGAAGTGAAGACTCCCGTACATGTCAGCAGAATGCAACCAAGCTAAGATAAAAAATATGTGACTTAACTATGCTACAAAGTGAAAGATGCCTTTCAATGTAATTCCTAGTAAATCTCCAATATTCCAGACCTTGCTTCCCTAGTTTTCTTTCCCAGCTTCTTCTTGTGGCACATCTTACATGCTGGAGTTCCCTGTGATTCTGTCCTGGCCTCTTTGAGTCACACTCTGCACGCTCTTCCCGGGCACGCTCATCCCCTTCCCTGGAGGCTCTTAAACTAAGTCTCTTAACCAGCCTCTGCTTAATCCATGTGCTGGCTTCACTGGTGTTCACCATTCCTCAGAGACATATTTTCATTGATTCCCATAGGATGGTAAACCATTGTGTCTGGCAGGCTGCACTTTCTATTTTTCCTCCTACCAGTAGAGTTGTATGCTTACCTTGGTGCATGGATTTTATTCTGAAACATACTGGGCAAGTGAGATGTGTTATTTTGTGTATTTTAGTTATATATGATGCTGGATGAAATAAATTTATATGAGACTATAGAGTTGTATCTATACACATCACATTGAATGCATAGGAAAGACTTGATATAGGATATCATTTAAAATTTTTCCTGTTTTTTAAAAATATATTTTATTTATTTTGCTATTACAGTTTTCCCAGTTTTTCCCCTTTGCCCCACTCCACCCAGTACCCCATTCCCTCCAGCAATGCCCCCCTTAGTTCATGTCCATGAGTCATGCATAAAAGTTCTTTGGCTTCTCTATTTCCTTTGTTCTTCTTAACATCCCCCTGTCTATTCTATAACCACCAATGTGTACTTCTTTTTCCCCCTTTTACATCCAGACGATTCACCATTTAATTATTGCCTTCTGTCAGCTTCTCAAATCATATTAATACAAAGTTTTCTTTTCATTATTCCAACATGCCTATGTTAATTCATTTGTTTAAAGAATTGCTCTTTTAAGTAATATGAATTGCAATATTACCAAACATATGCAAAAATACATTTACAACCATACATATTTTTACACATATTTAAAGTACATACTGGATTTTGAAGAATTAATACAAAAAATTTAAAATATGCCCATAGCTTATTACATAATTATTACATGTTATAGTATTTTAGATATATTGTAGCAAGATTAAGCATTTTTTCTCCTTTAATACTTATTTTACTCTGGAATGCTATTTTTGTGAAATATATCAAAAAAATGGTGTATTGCAGAACTCACTTTTGTGAAAGTTGTCTTAGAGACAGTGCCAAACCCATAGAAAAAATGAATTTGGTTTTTGAGTCAGCTCCTCCAATAATACAACCCAACTTTATTTTAAGCTACTGGAACTACAACACATTCTTTTTGGAGTTTTCCATCTTAAATAGTAGATTTATTTACTTATTTATTTAGGCTGTTTATAGGTCTTACTTCTTTCAACACCTTCTGTTTTTCCTTTACATGTGTTTTACAACTTGAAGCCTTCAGAAATAATGGCACTTGCAGTGCTCAGCCGGTCCCCAGAGTAGAAATTATTATGTCTACTAAGTTGAGGTAAAAAATAAGAATCTCTAGGATTTAAATAAGTTTGTAGAATAGTATTCTAGCTATTTTTTGAACTTGTGGTTTACTTCCTATGTGGTTCTAAACTAACCCCTGAACTATTTAAGAGTCTGTTGAGGTAGAGATTAGGTATGTTCACATTTCAATAATAAAATTAACTATAGCATTAATTCCTTTTCCCAAGCATCCCCAGTGTGGGGGCCTTCATAACTGGAAATGTATATTTCCACAATTTAGTTGAAAGGAATCTCATCTAATTTATATGCTAATATGAGAATATAGCCCTGGATGGTGGCACAGTGGTTATGGTGCTGATCTTTGGACCCAAAGGTTGCTGGTTCAATTCCCCAACCAGGGCACATAACCAGGTTGCAAGCCTGGTCTCCAGCCAGGTCCTTAGCTGGAGGCAGGTGAAAGGCAACTGTACATTGATGTCTCTCTCCCTTTCTGCCTCTCTCCCTACCCCTGTCTCTAAAAATAATAAATAAAATCTTAAAAAAAAAGAGAGAGAATATATATTGTTTTTGTATAGGAATCATATGGTTTAGCAGTTTGCAACTTCCATCCAAATTGGTCTTCATTCTCAGCATCTTTTCTAACCTAAAGATTGAATGATTTCACAGCTGGCCAACACCATGACCAGTTGGTTGCTATTTAAAACATAAATTGCTAACAAAATCTATATATTACATACCCACAAATAAGCACGTATTTTATAATAGTGAATAAGGAAGAAAGCATATCTTCTATGTAATATACATCCACATTTTCTTACTTTTTTCTTCTTCCTTAACTGCATTTGATTTTTCTGAGTTATTGCAAGTAACCTGCTTTTCCCATATTGTGAAATGATTCCAATCTAAGAAAACTTAACCTGTAGTAATGCAGGTACAAGTAATATACAAAATTGTACCTTATTTAGTAAAATCTATTTATAACAAGATCACTTTAAAGCATTCACAAGTTGAAGTTGGTTCTTATCCATTTAGCTGCCCTATATCTTTTGATTGGTGCATTTAATCCATTTACCTTTGTACCTGTGTTCCTGTCTGTCTGTTTCTTCATCTTCTTAAAGCAGACCCTTTAGCATCTCTTACAATGCTGGTTTGGTGGAGATGTGTTCTTTTAGACTTCTTTTGTTTGGGAAGCTCCTTATTTCACCTTCCATTTGAATGACAGCCTTGCTAGGTAGAGTATTCTTGGTTGCAGGCCTTTGTTTCCCATTACTTGGAATATGTTTTGACATTCCCTTCTGGCTTGTGTTTCTGTTGAGAAATCAGCTGATAACCTTATGGGAGCCCCCTTGTATGCTAATA
Organism: Noctilio leporinus; assembly: GCA_004026585.1. Classification (NCBI taxonomy): domain Eukaryota; kingdom Metazoa; phylum Chordata; class Mammalia; order Chiroptera; family Noctilionidae; genus Noctilio; species Noctilio leporinus. Next base: position 177,024 of record PVIW01002647.1, read on the forward strand.
GCTGTTTCTCTCTTGCTGCTTTTAGGATTCTCTCCTTGTCTTTGAAATTTGCCATTTTCATGATGATGTGTCTTGGAGTGGGCCTGTTTGGGTTCATCTTCCTTGGGACCCTCTGTGCTTCCTGAGTTTGCATGACATTTTCTCTCCTCAAGTGAGGAAAGTTTTCTGTCATTACTTTTTCAAAGAGGTTTTCTATCCCTTGCTCCTCTGCTTCTCCTTCTGTTATCCCTATGATATGGATGTTATTATGTTTCATGTTGTCCTGCAGCTCTTTTAAAACCTCTTCATTCTTTTTCAGTCTTTTTTCATTTTGTTTCACTGCTTGGGAATTTTTTTCTACATTGACCTCCAGCTTGATGATCAGATCCTCGGCTTTCTCTAGCTTGCCTTTGATTCCTTCTACTGCATTCTTCAGTTCAGAAATGGTGTTCTTCATTTCCTCCTGGCTCTTATTAATGGTGTCTATGTCCTCTTTAATGCTGGTGCAGTTCTCAGTAAGTTCCTTGTAGCTTCCCTGAAGTTCTTTGTAGTTCCCCTGGAGTTGTTTGTAGTTTTCTTTGAACTCGCTGAGCCCGTTGAGCTCCTCTATCATCATTATTTTGAATTCCATGTCTGAGAGTGTGCTTGCCTCTATTTCATTTTGCACTTATCTTAGGGATTCCTCCTTTCCTTTTGCTGAGGGTTTATTTCTTTGTCTCCCCATTTTAGGTGGCTCTTGTTTGTTTCTGCTTCTTAGATTGGTCTGCTTTGACTTACTGTCTTAGTGGTGTGACCTTCTGTGGTGTAGAGGTGCACTTTTTTTTACTTCCTGGATCTGTGCTTCGTGACATCAATTCGTGTCCCAGTCTGGGTCTTAGTCAGCCAGTTGGAGATTACCAGAGAGTCACTGTCTTTGTCTCCTTTAGTTGTCAATCCAGTCAGTCTGTGATTAGTGGTCAGTTTTAGGCACCTCTGGGCAGGGAAGGTGAATTCAGTTGTTCATCCAATCAACCTGTGATCTGAGGTCATGTTTAGGCACTGCTGGGTAGGGTGGATTAATTCCTACGGGTGGGGCTGTGGCTTCCCCTCAGGCTCCCACCCTTTGGAGAAGAGTGGTCTGCTGGCTGTATGGGTGATGGGTCAGCTGCTCCCTCAGCTCTCCCTCTAAAGCCAGTGACCCAAACTTTCCCCAAGCTTCTCTAGTCCACTCTGCCCTTTCTCTGCTGGAGCCCAGGGTAGGTGGGTGCCTCTGTATTTTTGTGCGTGGTCCCTTTAAGAACTCAGTCTCTCTGTCAAGCCAGCTAAACCTGGTGGCTTTTTGCTTTTCACAGCTGGGTGCTGTTTGACTCTCAGCTTTGTTGCTGTAGGCTGGGAAGCCCAGTGGGGGTTTAGATCCCACCCTTCTCAGGTGGAGCCCCCAACTGCTGAGATGTTTCTCTGTCCCTTCAGCTGCCACCTGTGGGAGCCCCGCCAGTCTCTCACAATTCTGCACTCCCTACCAGTCACGTTGTGATGAATCAGCTCTTCTGTTCTGTCCATGGTAATAAGGCTTCTCTCCAGTTGGTGTTCTGTTGGTTATTCCGGATGATTTCTCCCCAATTAATTTGTAATTTCAATTTGGTGTTGGGAGGGGATTGGTGTAGCTCCACTTACTCCTCCGCCATCTTGGTCCTCCTTCCTGTTGGTGGGGACCAGCTGAAGACCCAGTGGGGAGGAACCCATGGAATAGAGTCACTCACCTCCTCTTCTCCTGCCTCTCATCTCTAGCAGGCGCCCACTGTTGGACAGATTAATAGAAGGTGTGTAGTGTAATCTATCACTTACGTCTTTGACATCTACTCTTGATTTTTGTATGGGTGCAAAATTTGTGCACTCAACAGTGAACTCACATATCTGATAAAATAATGTAACATCTTGAGGAAACATCAATTAGAACGTGTTACCATCTATAAATCTAAAATGTTAGCTACATCATTGCTGTTAATGTAAAGCACTGTGATAAAATAGGGGGGCGTGTTAATGACAACAGACATTTTGGCTACCATTCCCATTTATGTAGTTCATCACAAAGACAGTATCAGTAATCATGACTTTATTTCTCTACCGCCTTTTCGGAGTTTCACTTACTGTCTATTACTACTTAATGAAATTCTGTTCCTGGGGGGATGTGCCAAACCTTTATTCCTGAAAAAAAATTTTTTTAATTCTCTGGATCATTGGTGTTCCTGCTCATCATGGAGTTACCTCGGTTTCTCATTGACCAGGACTGCTGGACAAGGGTGTATGTAAAGCCTTCTCATTTAATCCTCTAGATTCCACATACAGTTTCATTTGTACTTACTCCTCCCCAGTGTTGCATAGCAGCAACTCAGTTTCCCTTTGCTAATAAAATCAGCCTCCTTGACATCCTTCTTTTCTCATTCTTCTAGCATACAAAGACCTCAAAATGGCTATAGAGTTGCCTCACTGTTCAATTCTATCAACACCTGACTGTATTCTTTGGTAGAAATATTATTCTCATGCACAGTAGGACTTTTTAAAAGTACTTTTTAAACTTATTTTTGAACTACAGTTGACATACAATATTATATTCATTTAAAATGTACGGCATAGTAATTAGACATTCATATAACTTATGAAGTGATTTCCCCCGCAATAAGTCTAGTACCCATCTGGTACCATGTACAATGATTACAGTATTATTGACTGTATTCCCTATGCTGTACTTTATATTTCCATGACTTTTTCATTGTTGTTCTTTTTAACTTCTTTTTTTATTGTTCTATTAGAGTTGTCCCAGTTTTTCCCCTATTGCTCTCCACTGCCCTACTTTCCTCCCACAGTCAATCCCCACCCTGTTGTCCATGACTATGGGTCATTTTGTACTAGTTCCTATCTAGATCATTCCTCCTCCTTTCTTCTCTTCTCTCCCTTCTGCCTCCCTCCTTGGTCACTGTCAGTCTGTTCCGTGTTTCCATGTCTTTGGTTCTATTTGACTTGTTTGTTTGCTTTGTCCATTAGGTCCCTGTTACAGGTGAGATTATATATTTGTCTTTCATTGCCTGGCTTATTTCACTTAGCATAGTACTCTCCAGTTCCATCCATGCTGTTGGAAAAACAGCATGGATGTTTTTTTTTTTTTTTTCCTCTGTGCAGTATTCCATTGTGTAAATGGACCACAGTTTTTTGATCCACTCATTTACTGATGGGCACTTAGGCTGTTTCTAGCACTTGGCTATTATAAACAGTGCTGCTATGAACAAAGAGGTGCATAGGTTCTTCTGCATTGGTGTTTCAGGATTCTCTGGGTATAGTCCTAGTAGTGGAATCATTGGATCAAAAGGCAGTTCTATTCTTAGTTTTCTGAGGAAATTCCATACTGTTTTCCATAGTGGCTATACCAGTCTGCATTCCCACCAATAGTGCAGTAGGGTTCTCTTTTCTCCACATCCTCACTAGCACTTCTTGTTTGTTGTTTTGTTCATGATGGCCATCCTGCATTGTAGTTTTTATTTGAATCTCTCTGATGGCGAGTGATGTTGAGCACCCTTTCATATGCCTACAGGCCACTGTATATCCTTCTTGGAGAAGTGTCTGTTTAGATCCTCTGCCTAGTTTTTAATGGATTGTTTGTCTTCCTGGTGTTGAATGGTATAAGTTCTTTATATATTCTCAGGGGAAACCTCCAGCTGCTGAAATTTCCCTCTGGCACTTCAACTGTCACCCATGGGAACCCAGCCAGCCTTCTCACACTTCCTCTGCACTCTGGACCAGTAACATTGTGGTGAAGTGGTTTCTTCTGTCTGTAGTTACAAGGCTTCTCTTAAGCTATTGAACAGTTCGTTATTCTGGATGATTGCTCTACAAATTTTCATAGTAGGATTTTAAATCACCTTCAAAGCTTTCAGATAAACAAAGGAAGTCATCACTCTATTTAAAAAGTTTTTTTAGTGTCAGAGTGATGGGTCACTTTTACCTTCACCTTTGGCTTAAACCCATGACTGCTGACTTCAGGAATATACCATATTTTGCTGTACTGTATTTGACCTTGAAAGGCATTGTTTCTCAAGTAGCGTCAGGGGCTAGAGCATGTGTTAAGTCCAGTGATTTAGGTGGGAGTGACCTGTTGTTGAATTTCCTTTGCTATGAAAGGTGTCTCCTGATCTGAGACAATGTTGTATGGGATGAAACAGTAGTAGGTAAATCATTATAAGAGTCCAGGGATGATGGGAGGTGGATGCTGCTCTGCAATGCTTAACATCATATCCTGGGCTGGACTTTGTGTTTGGCCACATTCATCACAAAACTGTAGAAGATGAAGGTGGTCCTTCAAAGTTGCCATCAAGACTTTCTCATTTTACATTTGTTTTCTAAACTGAAAAATCTTGGTTTTCAATTTCTCTTTTTGTCCATGTATATCTATAGCTCTCAGAAGCAGCCAACTGACCTCATTTTCATTGTTATTACTAATTCTATCATAGCTGCCATGTGTCATGGCCATGTAATCTCTTGCATCTTGTCTTCTATCTGCATCTATCTCATCCAATGTTGCCACCAGGGAAAATTTGAATAATCATGACATACTATTCTATTTTGTAGCTTAACATTTTACCCCTTTCCCACAGTAAAGTAGCTTCTCTACACCCCTCAAAATGATGAATAACCCATTTTCAGAATTTCATTTGAAAGTTTGTTTCCTGGGACTCTTTCTGATGCCGCTTACTTTATCTGCCAAGGTTCTCACAAGGAACCACAATGGAGGAGAATTTGTTAAAGGGATTATTCATAGAAGTGTGGGATTTAATGACATGTAGAAAGGCTAGCACAGGATAAAAGGCCAAATAGCAATAGAAAGATTGAGTTTATTTAGCCTCTTTTAGCCTTGACTCTGAAGAGTAAAGACGGGAGCATAGCTAAAGTGACAAAGCTACTTCGTTTTTGAGCTCCCAGCCTCCCCTGTGACAGAGTTCTATCTGCTTTAATTGGAAGGGGAGTGGAAGAGGGAAGACAATCCTCCTTTTCTTCTTTCCTATAGAAAGAGACATAAGTTTACTCTGTGTGTATGGATATTTATATGTACAAAGTCGGTCCAGACAGTGTCTAGCCATAGTAATGTAATATGAAAAATAGAGGCATTTATTGAAGGAGATTTAAGACACACAAAACATTGTACATAGGACAATGACACTTCAGTCCCTTTCAAAATAGGCACCTTGGGACCTCACACAGTTCTCCCAACATCTCTGCCACTGTTCAAAACACTCTACAAGATCCTTTGTTGGGATTGCCATCAGCTGCTCCTTTTTATTTTCATGCCTCTTGTCAATGATCTAAAATATCTTTACTTTAAAAGGTGATTTTAATTTTGGGAAAAGTCAGAAGTCACAGGTTGCCAAATCTAGGCTGTAGGTGGCTGAATGACATGGGTGATTTGATGTTTCACCAAAAAACTCTGCACAAGACGTGATGCATGAGTGGATACGTTGTCACAATGAAGCTGCCAATCACCATTGCCCATAGCTGCATCTTTTTGTATTGTATCACATCTCTCAACCAGTGAAGAACATTGATATAGTACTCCTTATTGTTTGACCTGGAGGGGCATACTTGTGATGGACAACACCTTCCCAATTGAAAAAACACAGTTAACATGGTCTTGATCTTGCTGCAACTTTGCCACACTTTCTTCAGGTGTGGAGAGGTAGGCAACTTCCATCGGGATGACTGGGCTTTTGTTTCCAGATGATAGCCACAGACACATTATTCATCTCTGGTTATGACTTTCTTAAGGAAATCTAATTCATTGGTAGTAGGTTGAATCAAGTCATCAGCAACTATAGCACAATGTTCCTTCTGTTCTGGTAGCAGAAGTCACAGAACAAAAAAATTTTTCTTTATTTTATTTATCAATGTATGGTTGCCTTTCACCTGCCTCCAGCTATGGACCTGGCTGGAGACCTGGCTTGCAACCTGGTTATGCGCCCTGGCTGGGGAATTGAACCAGTGATCCCCGGGTTCACAGGCCAGTGCCAATCTACTGAGCCACACCAGCCAGGGCTTGCAGAACAAATTTGCCATGGCATGTTTCATGCTATTGTCTTGAATCAGAATCTTGAACACAGTAGTTTCTGGAATCCCCAGAATAGCTTCTAGTTCTTTTTATTTTTTTAGGCTTTTTTTTTTTTTTTTTTTTTTTTTTAAGATTTTATTTCATTATTTTTTTAGAAAGAGGGGAAGGGAGAGAGGCAGAGAGGGAGAGAGACATCCATGTATGGTTGCCTTTCACCTGCCTCCAGCTACAGACCTGACTGGAGACCTGGTTTGCAACCTGGTTATGTGCCCTGGCTGGGAATCGAACCAGCGACCTTTGGGTTCACAGGCTGGTGTCTTAACCACTGTGCTACCAGCCAGGGGTAAGCTTCTAGTTCTTACACTGTCAGTTGCTGAGTTTTGTTGATTGGAACCATCCTGGTCAACTTTCTTAGGTGTTCTCATTGTACATCTGCCAGAATATGGATCACTTTCAACAGATTCTTGACCATCTTTGGAGCATTTGTGCCACACTTTTATTTGCACTGCACTCATTGTATCATCCCAAAAGCCTTTTGTGTCTTCAGAATAGCTTCTGCAAAGGAATGTTCAAGCTTAACAAAATTTGATGCAGATTTCGTTGCTCTGCTCACTCAGTCATTTTGAATGAGACAGCCACACAGTGCACCTACTCACTCAACTGCATTTACTGCCCCCACTGATTAGTACAGCAATGTCGTCATTGTTCACGCATGCACATTCCAGTCCACTCTCCTTGGCCTCCAGGTTACATCGATGATGTACAAACCATTTTCATTATACTAACAATGGCTGGACTTTTCTGGACAGACCTCATATGTATTTTAAAAACCAACATTTTCAGTAGTTTTTGACTGTCTCAAAAAATACTGAAATAAAAATTGAGTGTGTTCTTCAAGATAAATTAAGACATGGAGAAGAGGTTAAAAACAATGAAATTTCCTTTATATGGAGAAACAAATATGGGTTGGTTATTGATACATGCTAAGAAATCTGTAAGAAAATATTTAATGGAACACCTAGAACACAATAAACAATGTTATGATTTTCTCATGGATAATTACAATCAATTTATAATTCTATAGTATATACAAAGAATTATTTTTGGATAGTGTTCTACATGTACACATAGAAAAAAATACTCTATATCCATTTCACATTTTACAATTGTTTAAACAAAATGTTTTTAAGTAGAATAGCATGAATACTTTATCATCAACAGAAATCTGTACTTTTTAAAACTATGAAGACTTTTATAATACAGATCATACTATGAGATGTTTTTAATAAGAATTACTCTTATAAAGCTCTTTAGCAGACACACATATTTTTAAATGTTTGAATTATTCAATTTAAAGTTACTTGAAAATTTAAATTGTGATTTTGTTAATGCAAGACAACCTTTGAAATAAACAAGCATACTAGTCGTTAACTACAATTTGACCAAACTAAGCTGTTTCAAAACTGTAAAATGTATGTTTCTTGAAAAGTCATTGCTAAATCTGATGTATAGAATTGCATTTTTAATTTTAGAGAATTTAATTTCTTAGTCTAATTACTCTGCATTGCTCAGGTTATAAAAGCAACCTGATGAGTTATTTTTATTTATAGTGTTCCATTCAAGGTGCTCATAATTATACTTCAGCGCAATGAAAATATGCAACCATCTCTTTCAGTGCCTTTAAGTTTTTTTTGAAATTCAGCTTTTACCAAAGGTTAAAGAGCTGTTTTTAAAGATAAAAAACATTATTTGCCAACATGATAATAAGGACATTTGCATATATGCAATACAAAATCATTACAAATGAAAGAAGTCATTTAGTTTTACTTATTAAAAATTGTTGAGTACCTTCTATGTCCCATACATTTTTACATGACATCTTCTTATACCACTCAGAAATGTATGCATTTGAGGTTTTTTAATATTAAAAAGAAAGTCATCTCTTCTTTAGAAGGCACCTTGTGAGCACTGTAACTCTCAAGCTATATAAAGATACATTTCAGACTCTATCTTGGCCTGGAAGACCTTTGATGGCCTTCCCTTCCAGCCCCACTCTGATCTCTCCCCAGGGTGCACCCCCTGTGACATCTGTCCGACCTTATTTTGACTCCTCAAAACATCCTGCTTTTGTTGCCTTTTGGTCTTTTATGCTTGTTCCTCTTTCTGCCTTCCTGCTCTTCATACCTAAACTGTCACCTTCTCTCTGAACTTTGTTCAAGTTATCTTCCAGACATCAGCATAAATATCATCTTACTCATTTAATGGTGCCCAACAAGTACTTATTAAATTCATTATCTGGTCCCCCTTGACTAGGTTAGGTGATCTTGCTACATGTTCTTACAGCCCCTTCAAATTCTGTCATAGTACTCATCAGCCATTACCATAACTTCTTTAATGTGCCTTGCGGGATATTTAGTTCAGGAAAGAGCAGGAAATAACTGTCCTGTTTTTCCTTTAAGTTGTACCACCTGTCACCAACACTTCTCTGTAACTGATGCTCATAAACATGTGAGTAAATGAGTCATTGAACAAATCAGACCCATAGTGGATCACAAAATACTTTTAATGAGTAGCACAGAAGAGGCAAGAAGGCAAGGGGCAGGGACCTCAGCGTGTTACAAATAACACAGCATGTGCTGGCTTATTCAGGGAGGACCATTGCAGGGTGAGGAGACTGTCGGAGCTGGTGTAGAAGCTGTGTCTTCAGGTGATGTGAACCTCATGTGGCCACTTAGCTGTTGTAGAGTGTGGGTGTGCCATGTCACTTCAAATCTGATGTACCAGGTGGTTTCCATGCTGAGAGAAACCCCAGCAAAGCATTGACGGTCTGCACAGCCAGTCCATGGCACAGCCAGTCCATGGCACAGCAGCTCAGGGGCTGCTGAAAAGGCTCTGGTTGGTTCACGCAGTTGCTTTTTTCTGCCTGAAAGTTATGCCAGTGAATGTTCAGAGGGCATATTTTTACACTAATGGAATCAAGAATTGAAAGAGTCCTCAGGCCAGAAGTGAGCCATGCAATGACAGAAACATAGCAATGAAAGATATATATGCGAAAGACGTAATTGTCGATTTGGTAACTGTAATTTCCCACTTGGTTTAAATGAGACTCTTCTAGCTCACTCAGTCAGCGTGCAAACCAGGGCCCCTGCGGCGGGCACTGCCAGGCTGGCCTGTGCTGACTGCACGCAGCTCTCTGCATTCTTAAACGTTCCTTTTCACTTCTGCCTTCCCCTCCCCCCGTTCCTCATGCCAAATACTTTCATCTTCAAATCCAGTTGATTTTTTCAATACTATAGAAAGGACAAATCACGTCCTGTAGGCTGTCAGATTTATTCACAACAGGCTTCATGAAAAGTATCTGAGGTGGCGGGGCGGGGGTAAAGGTGGAGACTGCTAACAACTTGGCAGAAGGATGGTTAATCAAATTAAATTGGGCTCTGTGAGTCCTAACGTAGGAGTCAACACAGAGGTGGTGGGCAGTGTGCTCATCACAAAACTTATCTACTTGTGGGAGCTCAGGCCAAGAACTCCACTTACTTTCATTTCTTTGTGAAAATCAGCTGCTAATGCTTTGAGGAACAGAGTACCAATTAGAATATTTCAGGGATGAAGGTAATTTAGGGAGTGAAGGAACAAAAATATCATCTCGTCTGTTGCTTACAGCAAGTTAGCAGGTGGCCCAGAGAATGAGAGAGCTGATGAACATCATGTATTCATGAACCCCGTTCCCCAAGGGGCGATGAGACCACATGCTCATCACTGAAAGTAGCCTTCTGGACCTCTCGGCACTTATTTTTAAAACTGTGGAAATAAGTCTTGCTTTAATATGAATCAGAGCTGAAGCTGGGTAATAATTTTTCTCTCTGACTTAGGTTGTCATTAACTCCCAATTCAACACTATTATATTGACTAGAAACATAAAAAACCAAACCAAACAATTATTCCCATACATTTTCTCACAAGTATAAAGCCACTTTACCTTTGTGAATGACAATTTAAAGACATTTACAGGTGACTTGACCACCTTTGTTCTTTACATAAATGCGATTTGAGGAGGGATTTATATGGCTAATTGGACATTGTGCACACCCGAGTTTGCATAAAGTGTGCTGCAGATTGTTGTCTTCTTATTCTTTACCCTACTTTCTCAACACAGGATCTCTGTTGAGTTTATCTTCTCTTGGTGGGAAAGGATTGATGGGACAGAATGAAAGATTCAGTGTAAAAGATGAGCAGCGGTGAAAAGGAACTGACTGCAGACCGCCTTGCATTAGCAGAAGCCAAAAATGATACATCTACAATAATTAAAACAGTGTGATGCTGGCATAAACAGATCAATGAAATAATTTGCTTAGCCTTTAAAGAGACTCTGGTGTGATGCATATAATAAAATGAACAGGAATAGATTATTCAAAAAAAATCACTGGGGTAATTAGTTAAATAGACAAGCACCCACAACCACACATTCCTTAGAATTGTTACCAGACCGCCAATGACAAGTATTCTGAGCTAATTTAAAACTTATACTTACATTTAGATTTAAATTATAGATATCACAAAACATCTACAAATGTGTTAGGCTAATAAATAGATTAGTAAGTTATTTCTAATACTTAAAATCTCTGAAGAAATACTGTTAAGAAATACTTAGCCTCACAAAATATACCTTCTGTACATCAAAGGCAATGTGAAAATTAAAGCTAAAATGACAAACTAAGATAAACATTTACATTTATGATAGAATAATAGTTAATTGAGAGAAATTTAAGATACATATATGAGGTCTGTACTGAAAGTATTGGCCACACAAACTGTTTTAATTATATTGACATTGGCTAGCTACTTTTGGGACAGGCCTTGTATGCCATGCCAATCTTGAGAAAAAAAAAACAGTAGAAACAATAAAATAGGAAAATGATGTAGATGGATATTTTAAGGGAACATGAAATACTGATTATTAAGTCTAAGATAAACTAACCAGCAATAACAACGTACCCACTGAATACCAGCCTATATATAATAAACAGTCAAAATTTTTCTGCAGATTGAATACATTAAGGCACAGAAAAGGGAAGAGCGTACTTATAACCTGGCTTCATCCTTAGCAACTCACCTGGTTTGATTGTACTTCTCTGTCAGCCACAGCACCGGCGGACTGGGACTGTGTGCTTAGTAGCTCCCTCAGGTTTCAGACAACTACTCCCCTGTAGAAGTGGTGGCACAGCTTTCTTATGTGGCAGGCCTCTGAGAACTGCGCCATGCTCTGCGGGTTGTCCTTAACATCTCCCCACATCTTTGTAAGGAGCGTCCCATTACCCTACTGAGTTAGCATCAGTTTCCTGTTAGGATCTATCAGGCAAAATAGGAAAACGTTTGTTGTTGTTATAGGAACTTGACATTATCTTCTAAAAATTGTATTTTGGCCCATATTACAATTTGAGTTCTGTAACAGGCTCTATGAACTTACCTATAAAACTTTAAATAGATATCCATTTAAATGTGAAATGAACAGACTTATTTTCCTTTACATTAATTTTTTTTAATACAAACAATGCAAAAGGATTTTTTGTACTATTTTATTATGTAAAGTTTGTATTAATATTCAATTATTAAAATTTTAATCTAAAAGCATTGCTAATTCAGAATATATATTATGTTTAGAGTAAGTTGGAATAGAGTAACACTAAGCATTGTTAACGTGTATTGGGAAATTAAATTTTTATTTGGTTTTATTAATGCTACCAAAACAAATATCCACTAACTAATTGGCTGCTGCAACAATGACACAGGAAAGGACCATTAAACTAGAACTTTTGCAAAAACACCTCAAGATAGCAAAAATTAATAAGGAAAACATGAAGCCCACATCTATTAATTGGCAAAAATTCCACCTGGAAAAATTATAAAACAGAAATAAACTGTACAGATAAAATGGAATTAGAGGTATATATACTCGTAAAAACATTTAACACTATGAAAAAGCACTTTTATTCATCAATTCAGAAACTAAGAATAGAAATGAAAAACAAACTAGTTTAAAGAGTTGACTCCAAAAATAAAATTTAAAAATCTTAAAAAAAAAAAAAAAAAGAAGAAGAAGAAGAAGCCAGATGAGAACCCTGCTTAGCAAGATACAGGAACAGAGTGCTTGCTGATCCAAGCACGTGATCCTCAGATGCATCATTCTGAGTGCAGGAACCCAGACCCTAAAGCCTGTCTACAGTATGATTCCATCTCTATGATATTCTGGGAAGGTGACAGGAAGTGAGTTGGCCTGGGTCCACACAGGCCACAATTGTGGCAAAGTGAGGAGATCCATACTGGCATGCCCTGCATTCTTATTTCATGTTTGCCAAATGAATGAATAAATAAATAAGTTAATTGAACAAAGGAATGAAAGAAAAAGACAAAATGATGTAAGAAATAGGTAACAAGTTATAAGATGTCCAAGGAAGAATTGATTGAAATTCAGTTATGAGCACTGAAGAAAGGCAGGACAGCAACCAAAAGAATGAAAGTGAGACTTTTAAAAAAGAAGTAAAAAGAGCAACATGGAAAGTAGTGGAAATGGAAGACAAGAAGAAATAACATTCCTACTATTTGAGTTCCTGAAGAATAAAACAAAACAATGCAACAAAAATATTTAAAACTCTATCCTAAGAAAACTTTCCACATTTCTGCTCATACGCATGTGCACATTATGATTTTATATGTATGTATACACACTTATGAATTATATATATATATATACATATATATATGCACACACATATGTGCACACCACATATCTTCTGAAGGTGGTATTATCTTGTATAATGAAAAATGATGGTATATTTTCAGAAGAACAAAGCAGCTATGCCCACAATCTTTGTTACTAGTCAGCACTTTAATGCAAATATTAATCAATGTTATTGATCAAAAGAAATAACTTCGAGGCACAAGAATAGATAAAATAGGTAAAGAAGAATTAAACTATCTTTTTTGCAGCAGACATGAATGAATATATATATTCAAAACTCTGAAGAATATAGTATACATGTTTATATAAAGATATATTTGACTGTAAATATGCAAAACTCTAAAGAATCTAAAGAATCAATAATGAAACTAAAAAAAGAACCAATACATTATTAGGATATACAATGAACATACAAAAATGAATAGAGTTTGTTAGAGAACGAGCCGAGGGAAACTTTGAAATATTTCTGAAGGTCACAAAAGTAGCCTTAAACAAATGGAAACATATCCCCTGTACTTAAGATAAGGTAACTTAGCATTATAAAGATGTCAGTACTGTCCAAGTTATTTTCTAAATTTTAACTCAGTAGCAGCCAAAAAGAAAAATAACAGCAATTATTTTTCATAGAGTTAGATTAATGAACACCGAGCTTCATACTAAAAAGGAACTGTAAGTGTAGCAATGAAAATAATTAAAAACTCTGAGGGGATAAACAGTACTGCATGTTACTATAAATTTTCTGTAATTCAAATGGTTTGATATTGGTGCATGGTTAGACAAAATTGTGCAATAGAATAGAAAGTCAAGATATACCTGTAGATCCAAACATATATGGAAATTTAATATATGATTCAAGCAGCAGGTGAACTTTGTAATAAACTGTGCCTTAAAACTGAGGGGACACTTAAAAAAAAGGTAAAATTAATTCCATAATAAAGTTTAATGCATTATTCCCCAAAAGTATGAACCAAAAGATCATGAAGAATAAATTATAATAGCACATAAAATATAATTTAGAACAAAATGTCACAAAGGAAGAAGAATGATATTGCTTTTTGATAAATGTTATAGGAGGTTAAGAAGTAAATATGGGTATGTAGCATTATAGATACAAATGCATACATAAATTCAAACAGAGATAAATGAAAAAGAAAAGATTCTTCCGTACTGTAGAATGCTGTGTAATAAATGCAGGAGGAGATAAAAAAGGCTGAGGAATGTTTAAGATTACAGGTAAATAGTTCCATTTTTAGTTTTTTGAGGAAATTCCATACTGTTCTCTACAATGATTGCACCATGCTTTAGGATAAGTATGAGTGTGTTCCAAATATTGCATGACATTTGATTTATTTTTTATGTTTTGTGATTTTTAAAAATTGATTTGTTGTTTCTATATTACATTTGTCTCCCCCATTGCTCTCCCCTGTCTCGCCCACCTCTCCTTCTTTCACGTTCAGTCCCATTCTGTTGTTCATACCCCTGGTTCATTTATACTAGACCTTGACTAGCCCCTTCCCCTTCTTACCCCCTTCTCCCCCTCACCCCATTCTGATCACTGTCAGTCTATTCAAATATTGTATAACATTTAAAATAAATTGTTGTTTACCTGCAATTCACATTTAATTATCATGTATATATAAAATATATACATTATGTATATATGTACATGTATACATAAATATATATATATGTATATACACACATCTATGTCATCTATTAATTTAGATGGTAGTTTGCCTTGGTAAATATAAAATATTAGCTGGCTTAGTAAACAATCTGTGTAATATTCTTACATATTCACTGTCATTTAAAATTATTTCAAAATAAGATGTTGCAACAGTCTGGACCTGGCTGGTGGCTCAGTGGATAGGTGCAGGCCTGTAAACCCAAAGGCCACTGGTTCAATTCCCAGCCAGGGCACATAACCAGGTTGCAAACCAGGTCTCCAGGCAGCTCTGTAGAAGAAGGAAAGTGAAAGGCAACCATACATTGATGTTTCTCTCCCTCTCTGCCTCCTTCCCTTCCCTTCTCTAAAAATAATAAATAAAATGAAATAAAAAAGATGTTGTAGTAGTCTGGATTCTTTAATTCCTGATTCCTGTGAATTCACTTATATATGTTGTAGAGGGTCAGGGGCAGAAATGAAGTAGGCAAAATTTAGATATTTCCACAGAAAAAGGTATATTTCTATATTTCTTTACAAACCAAATAACCACATTAGTTAATAATCACTTTTTCTATTGTACTGGGAGTCACTGAAGCTAATTAATTTCTGCAAGATATTATAATTTAGCAAGACTCAATAGTATATTGCCTAAGGTAATCTTATCAGTATAGTAAATCAAATAATAGTTGATTTTCTTCACTTACTCTTCCATCATCAATTACTATAGTTCACAGCCATTCAAGTCTTATTATTAAGTTAAATATTAAAGCTATATATCTTTTAGGTTAAATGAAGTGAGTTTCTGAATCTGCAACTATAATTAATTATTAAGAGACTTTTCACCTAAATTCATTGGAGTTAGATTCATAAACAATGTATCAACAAAACAGAAATCAGACAAAATTACCAAGTAAAAACTATTTATATAATCTCTATTTAAGTAGGAATTAACATGGAACTCTTATTTCTTGTAAAATTATGTTAAATAATCATTTTGTTCTCAGAAAATACACTACCTACCACTTCAACTCTTAAATTCTCATTTGTAACTCTAAAAGTCTGACGTAGGCCTGTGGTGAGAAATCCAATCTGCCAACTACTACTATTAATTTGGATAGTGACTTTACTTTTTTTTTTTTCTCTTTTAATTTTATTGTTGTTGTATTAGTGACTTTACTTTTGTAAACATGAGGTATCAGGGGATGTGGTAAACAATGCATTTTGCATTTCAAACCTAAAACAATCAGCAAGCACATAGATGCTTTTACATTTTATCTAAATATGCCCATATATCAAAATGTTTATATAAATTTGTAAGCAAGTAAAATTTTCTCAATGTTTCTTCTTTTTTGTATTGATACGTATACATTCTCTTCCCACAGGGTAATGTAGTAACATTTTTCCAAAATATTTTCAAAGGTTTAAAAAGTCTATATATTTAACTTCCCTTTAAAAATGAAGTTATGATTCTTACCTGGCAGGGGAAGGAAGATTCCATGATCATGAGGGTGGTTTTCCCAGGGTGAGGCTTATGCGTTGCACTTGGATATGCTGACCCCTGTGGTTTCCCCAAATGTGGGAAACACGACAGCATGATTTGTGGTAGTGGGGACTGTGTTCGCACTCTCCCCTGGGAAAAAAGAAAAGAAAAAAAAAAAAAATGAAGTTATGCTTTAAGTTTATTTTATTTACTTATTTATATATTTAAAAAAGATTTTATTTATTGTTTTTAGAGAGAGAGGAAGGGAGGGGGGCAGAGAATGAAAGAAACATCAATGTGTGGCTGCCTTTCACCTGCCTCCAGCAATAGAGTTGGCTGGAGACCTAGCTTGCAACCTGGTTATGTGCCCTGACTGGGAATCAAACCAGAGACCTTTGGGTTTGCAGGCCAGAGCCTTTCCACTGAGCCACTAGCCAGGGCTGCTTTAAGTTTTAAAAAGAATCAACTGGTTATTAACTGAGGAAAATCAGACTCCACTAAAAAGAAATTTTTGTTTAGAGCCAGAACTTGGCAGACATACTCGAAGGTGACTTCCCATAATCCTCTCTAGTGTTCATGTTCCTGTATGATCCCCTCCCTTTGCATGTGAGTAGGACCTGTGACTTGCTTATAAGAAACAATATGAAAAAGATGATGGATGCGATGTCACACACGGGATCCCCTTCTGCGATTACATTACATTGTCTAAAATGCCATCTTGCTAACTAACTTGCTCTACAGGCTCTATCTGTTGGCTGATAAAAGACACCACCGTGCTGATAAAGCCCACAAGGCAAAAAATTGTGCACAGCCTCTAGGAATGGAGTGTGGCCTCTAGGAACCAGAGGCTGTTCCTAGGAGATGAGGGCAGCCTCCAGCTAACAGCCAGTAAGTTCAGGTCTTAAGCTCTACAGACACGAGGGTGTCCCATGTACAATCTGTGTGAGAATGGAGGTAGATTCCTTCCCATTCTAGCTTCCAGATAAGAATGCAGCACGGTCTATACCTTAAATTCAGCTTTGTGAAATGTTGAGGGCAGAATTCCCAGCCAAGCTGACCCACAGAAACTGTGAGATAATAAATGCATCTGTGTTTAACTGCCAATTTTATGGTAATGTGTTATCTAGCAGTAGGTAATTAATACAGATAACTTTCTTTTTCTATGACATTCCCCCTGACTTTTGAAATTAGAGAATATCAGTATGGCTGAAAAGAAAAAAAATGCAGATTTTTACTGTAAATTATCAATTAGAAAATTTCTTGAAATTTAAAAATATTTAAGATATTTTTGGTAGTTAGACTTCTGATAAAACATAGGCAAACAAACTAAAAAGGGACAGCTCATTCTAAAATATTTCCAAATAAGGTTTAACATCTCATAATACTGGGGAAATTGTTCATTTTCAAACAGGAATTAGACAATCTCTGCTATGGCTTCAGGCAGAAAGAACTCAAATGGATTAAGTTTAGTATTCATGAACTGCAGGTAGATTGATAGATATTATTCAAAATATAATGGTTATTTGTCAATGAGACATGTATTTGTATCTCACAATCACCTGGTAAAATAATGAATAAACCAATCAGGAATATGACCCTACTTTTTAAAATACTTTTTTCAGCTTGATTCTATACAAAAGTAAATAATAGTTTAATTTATTCTTGAAAATATTTAGGAAGGGGAATAAATTAAAATTTACAAAAGACTTACATGTTACATTTGTAATGAGGCCCCCTCTAAAAATACTATTAAGTTCTACATTGGAAAACAGGAATTTTAGTGGGTCTGTTTATGAGATGGCAGGCTTATCTGAAACAATACCGTCCTTAAATACACTATTCCCAAATAACAGCAAATATTCTAAAAAATTCAAATATTTTGGAAACTAATAATTTACAAAATAACATCTACAATATCATAATAAATTGTGTGAATGACTTGAAATGTAAACGGCATATATTCATTCATCACTTTTTTTTAAAATTACACTTTGAGTTCCTGTGTATTCATTAGTCTGATGCACATTGAGATGTTGTATCATACTTCCTTTATCCAATACTGAGGTTAGACCATTAAAACAGAGTTTTGCCATTTTGAAACTCCCTTTGGCTGGACCATTGACGACTGGGTTTGCAAGTGTACTTCATTAGCATAAGCCCAACGTATTGTTTCACTTACTGGGCTGCCTTTCCACTCTTCCCACTGGATTCTTGCATTTTCTTTTGTTCTTTCCCTCCATCCCCAACTGCTGTACAATCTTGGCCATTTTTAAATTTCTTAAAGTATTCTAATTTAATTTTCTTAAAATTAAATTTATTGGGGTGATACTGGTTATTATACAGGTTTTAAGCATACAATTTTATGACACACCATCTGTATATTGCATTGTGTATTTATTGCCACAAATCAAAATGTCTGTCCTTATATATTTGACCCCTTTTACTATCCATCCCCTTCTCTCTGGTAACCACAGTGCTGTTGTTTGTAACTATGGGTTTTTGTTTGTTTTCCTTGTTTGTTACTTTGTTGCTTTCAGTTTCATATCCCATGTTTAAGTGAAATCATATGGTTCTTAACTTCTTCTGTCTGACTTAATTTGCTTAGCGTTATAGTTTCAAGATCCATCCATATTGTTGTAAATGGCAGTATTTTCATCTTTTCTTAAGGCTTGAGTCATATTGTATTTTATTTTATTTTTTTTTAAAGATTTTGTTTTATTATTTTTAGAAGGATGGGAAGAGAGAGAAGCCGAGAGGGAGAGAGACATCAATGTATGGTTGCTTTTCACCTGCCTCCAGCCAGGTCTGTGGCTTGCAACCTGGTTATGTTGCCCTGGCTGGGAATCGAACCTGCGACCTTTGGGTTCACAGGCTGGCACCTTATCCACTGTGCTACCAGCCAGGGTTGAGTCATATTTTATTGCTCATATTTACCACATCTTTTTTTTAAAACACTAATTTTTTAAAAAGATTTTTTATTTTTAGAGACAGAGGAAGAGAGGCAGAGAGGGAGAGAAACACCAATGCATGGTTGCCTTTCACCTGCCTCCAGCCAAGGACCTGGCTGGAGACCTGGCTTGCAACCTGGCCATGTGCCCTGGCTGGGAATCGAACCAGAGACCCCTGGGTTCCCATGGTGGCGCCTTATCCATTGTGCCATCAGCCAGGGCTACCACATTATTTTTTATCCAGTCATCTCCTGAAGGACGCTTTGGTTATTTTCATGCCTTAGCCACTGTGAATAATGCTGCAGTGAATATAGGGGTGTGTGTGTGTGTGTGTGTGTGTACTTTAATCTTTTAAAATAAATATTTTTGTATTTTATAATGACTGATTGTAATCCATTAGAAAATATATATTCTGCAATAAACAGATCCTTCCATGCTCTGATAGGTTCTGTAAAACCATTTGATCAAATCAGTGGACAGTTTTCATGGCTCAGAGTTTTGTTCTATCATTTTTACCAGGCACCTTTTTTGTGTACAGTTCCCTTGAATGCTGTCCATTAAATTTGCACCACAAGGTAAATCATGAACTTGTGAAACATAGAACAAATGCACCATGCTCTCTGTCAGCAGCAAGAGGGCCAAGACGAGACTTTCTTGCTCATACAGATGCTGAGGTTGTACAGCTCAGCTCTGCAAAGGACAAAGGGGCAAGACAGCCACCAACCTCCTAACATCTTGTTTTATTTTTCTAAAATCTTCACTTTCTTCAGGCTTGAGAAAGTCAAATGCAGCATTTAACCATATTTCTAGACATCAAGTGTCCTAACTATGCATATATATGCCTTCTCCCTGCTGGTTCAGCCATTTAAGGAATGCTCATTGCCTCTTTATAGTAGGCAGAGGACAGTGCAGTGTTAGTGACACCTGTGCTAACTTTTCTTGGATTGTAACACAGGAAACCTGCTTCCTGCTGCTGGGAAGTTCATCCTTTCAAAGAATCAAGTTTTCTTTCGTATTTACTGTGCCAAAATGAGTAAAGGAGGAGTAACTAATTTCCTTTTTCTTCTCCTCCTCCTCCTCCTTCTTCTTCATCATCATCATTTTCATTATCTCTTTGTCTTTTTCCATTCTTGTATCTTGAGTGATGTTAAAAAATGCACTTTGCTCCCTGACCAGTGTGGTTCAGTTGGTTGGGCATTAACCCGAAAAGCAAAAGGTTGCTGGTCTGATTCTTGGTCAGGGCACATACCTGGGTTGCAGCTGGTCCCCAGTTCAGACAAGTGCAAGAGGCAACCTATCACAAATAAATTTTTCTTTCTTCCTCTTTCTCCCTCCCTTCTCCTCTCCCTAAAAAAAATAAAATCTTTTAAAAAATGTATTTGGCTATCAGAATGGGTTTTTCATGGTCACTGCTCTGTCAACTAGGCAAGGGTTTAGGACCAGAAGAATAGAGGTCACATTCTTCGGAGAAAAAAAAAAAATGTGCTCCCAATAATTCCTGAAAAGCTGGTTTTGAAGTCAGAGGAATCCTTAGATTGGTATATTTAGCTCACACCACCTGGTCACACCAACATTCTGTGCACAGAAGGGCATGCCTTCATGGGAAGTCACAGAAGTTAGCTTTACATACAAAGGTCACAACTTTTCTCATCTAGAAAAGTTTCTTCAAATCAATGGCTCTATTGTGTTCTCACATCATCTGCTATATATACACATTTATTAGTAATTTTGCTTCATGAAGCTTTTATAAAAACATATTCATTGCCAAAGGGAATTTTGAGACCCAAACACTGAGAAACATAAGTTTTCCCTTCTGCCCTATTTTTTATAGACTTTTCCCCCTTTATGTTTTCCATTAATAGTCTGTACTATGGTACACAAACAGCAGTGTGGATCAGAATTTCTAAGTTAACATACATTCTAAAGCCATAAAAAAAGCACAGACTGGTTGCTTTTTTTATGAGAATGGAGATTGAAGGCAGCTGTTGCTAGAAGCACTAATGTACTTCAAACAATGATGTAATATCTAATGTACATAACCATTTTAGGCCCGATAATATAAAAGACATTTAGATTTACTGTGGAAATATGTCTCAATTTTATTTCCTGAAAAATACATATAGGGAGGCATGTGGAGTTTTTTTTTTTTTTTCTGTTTGGTATCTAAATGTCATGGCCCATAAATAAACCTACATACTACCCAGAACTGAGATAAATTTGGCAATTGTCATCTCAGTCTAATGAAAAGTATAAAAAAACTAAACAAAACAATAAACTAGTAAGAATTATTTAAGACCATAATTGGTATCCCTTTAGACTAACTGAATTGAGGATAAACATTCTTCTTATGCAAGGACTAATTAAACTGTTTTACTCTCAAAGAGCCATCTCTTCTATAAATATTAATTGAGCATCTAATTATTTTCTAAGAAGGCCGTGGGAAACAAAGTAGACTAAGCTATCGTCTGTCATCTTATAGTGTTCCATAGGGAGGGAAAGAGTATTTTAATTATGTCAATATAAGATGTATCCTATTTCTGCTGTAAAAAAAATTACCACAAATTTAGTGGCTTAAAGCAACACATTCATTATCTGAAAGTTCTGGAATTCCAAAGTATAAAATGGCTTGGCAGGCTCTGTTCCTTCCAGAGACTCTCAGGGAAAATCTGTTACCTTAATACTTTTAGCTCCTGGAGTTCTCTTGCATTCCTTGGCTCATGGCCCCTTTCTCCATCTCCAAATTCAGCAGCATCACATCTTTAAATCTCTGCTTCTGCTTTTGTCATCACATCTCATTCTCTGACCATTCGGTCTTCCTCAGATGACCTTTGTGACCACATTGGGCACACCCAGATAATCCAGGATAGTCTTCCCATCTTAGTATCTTTAGTCATATCTGGAAAGACCCTTTGGCTATGTGCTATATAAGGGGATTTATTCATAGTGGGTTATTTTTTTGTGGGGTTAGGGGAGACCTACTCTGCCTGGAACAGAAGGTAAGCTGTCAAAGTGCTAAAGCAAGGATACAAAAATGATTACAAGTATGTGAAGGTAAGAGAGGGACCAAAACAGGGGATGTGAGAAGCTAGGGCAGAAAGAGTGGTACTCTGGAACAGTTAGAATTACTTAGATGTTTAGGGCTTATTATAGGCATATGAAGAGCGGTGGGTATACAGGAGGCAGTACCATGAGAGCAACCTATACTACTCACATCAAGGAAGCAAAAGATTCACATTATCTCTCTGCTGTAATGTGTTTGTGAATATTTTGAATAGGAAAGGGAATCCATCGGATCCCTCTTTTAAGAGTATAATCTTGGCAGTAATATTAAGTTATGTGGTATGTGCTCATCTTGGTGGGACATGGGAGATGCCAGACAATCAACTGGGGTCAAGGGAAGAAATTTTTAAATTTTAATTTTTACTCATCACTACATTAATTTTAATTTGAAATTATGTTTGATGTGTAAAGTGTAAAAGTTAAGAGTAGCAGACCATGAATAACACTAAATACACACACACACACACACACACACACACACACATATAGGGCATGTGCTTTTTTTCCTTTCTTTCTCTCTCTCTTTTTTTTTTTTTAACTTCAACTCTGACTGAAAGCCACAACATTAGTGATGCCCTTCCCTAATGAGGTTAGAGATGACTGGTTCAGGGCATACCTCAGGTTGGGCAGAATGGGTGTTCAATCAGAAACTTCAACAACAGAAGGGGCGGATGTTAAATACCCTGCTGTTGTGTATTATCTACCACTTCACAGAGGTAAAAGTTATAGAATTGTGTGAATCATTGTGTGTGATTTTAAAAACTATATGTCTAGGTAATCTGGATCCTGAGATAATTTCAAAGTTTAGACCTAAGTGATGGATTGTTCAACCTGAATTAAGGCACAAAATACAGAAACAACATAATCAGGGAAGAAGATAGTAACTCATAAAATAAGGACCTCAATGAATAAAGGTACCATATATTCTCTTTTATCTGCTAACCACGGAGTTTTGGTGGGTGAAAGGATAATTTAGCTCTGTGGCATTATGTCCTAAATTCCTTTAATCAAAAGATTGAAGTGATTTGAAAGACAGTAATTCACAGGGCAAGGTACACTTCTCATTAGTTTGACATTTACTTAATCAATGACTGATCACATGAGTTTTCTTATCTGTAAGATATAGATTATACAATTTCCCATCTCATATTGTTTATAGAAACCAATGAAGTAATGGTTGTACATATATTTAATTAGTACTCAATAAAATGAGCTGTTTTAAAAGAATATCCTCTAAGAACCATGGACATGGACAACAAGTGGGACTGACTTTGTCGGGGAGTGGGTGGGTGGGAAAGGGGGCAGAGGGGAGTAAAAGGGGATGGATATAATACAGCAACAATAAAATTAAATTTAAATTAAAAAAATAAGAGAATATCCTCTAAAAATGTTTTAAAATAGCTCTAACAGATATATAGTAAGTACATGTAAATGTTTATTCCATTAATGAGGAAAAAGCAAAATGTTAAAGCTGGTTAAAAAGAACTCAAGAGACAGTATAAATATATAAACACAAAAACCAAGAATATTGGCTTAAGTGCAAGAGATAATAGTGCAAAACTGGTGGATTGCTACCAGGAACTACAACCTTAAGTTTTAGGAGCTATCTTTCTGAGTATATGCTATCATTGGCAGCTCTAACTGACAAAAATCTACAAGTTAACATGAAGATTCCTATAATCTGGACTCCAATATGTAATAAATACAAGTAAAACAAAGGCACATTGCCCTTTAGAATAAATTAGTCATTGTTTTGTGGAGATCTATTCAACAGTCTTCCAGTATGACAATAAAATGATGCATGCTTTTGCCTTATTACAAGTTTTAAATAATACTTTAATGTTCAGTTTTGCAGGGAGAAAATTGAAAATTCAGTTTATCTTAGGTGAAAAAGTTTAATAAATAGAGTGATGAGGATTTTAACATGGATAGCTTGAATGTAATTTATTTTTAATAACAGTTGCTGTTATGTATTGATGCTAAATATATATTGTGGATTCGTCTTTGTTTTCTGTGTATTAACTCATGTAATTCTCACAGTAAACATGTGGTACATACTGGTATTATTCCATTTACTAATAGAAAACCATATATATATATATATATATATATATATATATATATATATATATAAACTATAATGAGAACAAGTTAAAACCATTGGAAGTATATATTGTAGTCAGAGTTATCAATCTTCATCCAGCTGTATTACTTGAGCAGAATAACCTGGTACTTGGATGGAAACATAATACTGTTCACAGAGCTAATTAAATTTGCTCTGTTCTTCAAATTACCATGATGAAGAGACTAAAGAGAATATATGTGTTATTTGTTTTTTGAGAGCCTTGATTTAGTGATTCATTTCCTTCCCTTGATTTCCTTCCAGTTTTGAATTTTGCTTACTGATTCATAGCATATCAATTTGATTCATGTCTAAGCCATTGAAATCATCTCAGAGTCTCCACCTATTTAATTACATATAGTTATTGACCATATCTTCTGGTTCTACTTCTTCAAAGTAATAAAAGCTTAAGATTAATAGTAGCATTTCTCCTAACTCAGCCTGATCCCATCTATTTCTCTCCCAGCCTTACTTTTTATAATATAGTTCTCTCTGTTTGGAAAGGCCTTTTCCTTGCCCATCTTTTCCATAGCCATCTATCAACACTAAACATTCCCAAGGTAATGCTTGTTTCTTTACAGGCTTTAAAATTTTTTTCTTGTTCTAACAATCTCTGTTTCCCCCATTTCTATATTAAGTACTGCCTCTGTTATAACAGTATGACAGTTGACACTGTGGTGTCACTACCAGTCTTTCTCTCTCCAAGAAGATTGTGGCTAAATAATTTTTTTTTCCCCTCATAGTACTTTGCAAACAGTGGATTCTCAATAATGAAATGTCAAATAAATATTTTGTTTGAGAACAAAAAATAAAGAAGATGCTTGAATTTGTTCCCACTTGAACAAGCATTTTTATATTCACTTGGGATTAAATCCCAGAAATCACATTTTATGTTTTTTTGGTGATCCTGATTGGTTTGTCATGGTTTTGCTCAGCTGAGATGGTGACTTGCAGAGAGATTTGTACCATTGCTTAGAGGTGAGTTTCTGTAAATGGGTCAAGGTATTATTGAGAGAAAAGTTCACACAACTCTCAATTATTTTCTTATGGCCTCATACTGAATCTGAGCTCCCTCTCTATCACTATATTTGAAAATACTGTGTTTGAAACAGTAATTTCTAAAGAGCTTTCTTCTCTCTCCACTTACATAAAAAAGCTGTCACAACCTAATTCTTTTTTTTTTTTTTTGATGGTTTTAAAATTTAGACATTCTAATACACTGTCACGTTTTCATATCATAATAAATATTTAATGTTAATGGAAAAGGGGCATATATTTTGAGCATAAATGTGGGAGAAATTTTTTAAAAGTAGAGAAAGGAGAAATTTAAGTTTCTAAAAGTAATTTCTCAAAATGCTTTCCTACTGCCAATGAATCTGCTTTTAAAAACCTTTGTGATACAGAATTACTAATGAATGTATGTTTAGGACAGAGAGAATAGAGCAAGCATATGCTTTTGAGAAATATTTTTTCAAGTCTAGAGGAAAGTAGTTTTCAGTTTTATTTGTGTCTGGAGTTAATTTGCTGCCTTAAGAATTCACATGTGGGATTGCCCTAGTATATCAGGCTTTTGGTGAGCATGGGGGATGTTGGTCTTTCATTTGACTGTTACTTAAATATATTGGCATGTAAGGACTTTGTCAAGACAAACTTTATCTCAACAGTCCCCCAAAAGAATGACACACAACTCTTCTTCGAAGGCTATAATTCCATGGTTCTTATGTAACTGCAAAATGATGAGGAAGTCCAGTCATCGCCTAGGTTACATAACAGAGGACATCATTACACATCACTCAAGATAAAGGATCAAAATAAACTGGGCATTTAAAATTTTATATAGATTCACTTACTTGGGAGGAAATAAGGAAAACAGACCAGCCTTCTTTAAATGGAAGTTTGAACTAGTTAACAGTAAGGTACGGTGTCATAATCCAAGAGAAAATGAGGTTCTCCATCCCTGCATCCAAGAGGTAATGAACATTTCTGCAGTGCCCGTATCTTACTTAAATTACCAAGGAGAGCATGTACATACATGTGAACTTCTAAACTTCATGACTAGAAATGGGGCCATATTCTTCTTGAGGGTACTGATACGGAAATAAATCGATGGAATTAAACAAATGATGTTAGGGAGCTTTGAGGGCCTTTGTTCGCTCTTCATCCTCATGCAGATGTGAGCATCACCATGTCAGTGTCAGCTTAAGCACCAAGAACAAACTGGCCACTTGTCCTCTACGTCTACTCCTGGGTACCAGGAGCTGATTTCATGAACTTAACACCACACTTGTTTTTAGTCCTCACAAATTTATTGTGTGCCTTGGGATATAAATTTAATTGACTATCATTTCAGGCTTTGTCTTCAGAAAGGTCACTGGAGAAAAAAAAATAGGGAAATTCTGAAGTATGAAGATTGCCAGTTAATTTGAGCTTTTGCTTTAACCGAGGTTTTATTTTTAGGTCCAATTTCACTGTGCTGTGCCAAAGGCCATTGTAATACTTGATGGAGAAATAATTTCTTTGAAAATGATATAACATTCAATTGTAATGCTATTACATTCAATATAATGGTGATATTAAGGTAAAGTTTAAGTATATTTTATTGATTATGCTGTTACAGTTGTCCCAATTTTCCCCACTTTCCCTCCCCCTCTGCCCCGTACCTTCCTTTCCTCCAGCAATCCCCTTCCTTAGTTCATGTCCATAGATCCTGCATTTAAGTTCTTGGCTTCTCCCTTTCCTATACTATTCTTAACATCCCCTTGTTATTTTGTTCCTACCTATTATGCATCTTAATCCTTGTACTGTTTCTTCCATTCTCCCCTTTCCCCTCCCAGCTAATATCCCTCCAAACGATATCCATACCTATGATTCTGTTCCTATTGTAGTTGTTTGCTTAGTTTGTTTTTGTTTTTGTTTTTAGATTCAGTTGTCGATAATTGTGAGTTTGTTGTCATTTTATTGTTCATAGTTTTGATCCTCTTCTTTTTCTTAAGTTTAACATTTCATATAATAATGGCTTGGTGAAGATGAATTTCTTTAGTTTTGCCTTGTCTGGGAAGCACTTTATCTGCTCTTCCATTCTAAATGATAGCTTTGCTGTATAGAATAATTTTGAATGTAGGTTCTTGCTTTTCATCACTATAAATACTTCTTGCCACTCCCTTCTTGCCTGCAAAGTTTCTTTTGAGAAATCTGACATAGTCTTATGGGAACTCTTTTGTATATAACTCTCTCTTTTGCTGCTCTGGTATTTTAATTATGTGTCTTGGTATGGTTCTTTTTGGGTCCAGCTTGTTTGGAACTCTCTGTGCTTCCTAGACTTGTATGTCTACTTCCTTCGCCAGATTAGGGAAGTTTTCTTTCGTTGTTGTTTTTTTTTCAAATAAGTTTTCAATTTCTTGCTCTTCCTCTTCTCTTGGCATCCCTATGATTCAGATGTTGCTACATTTAAAGTTGTCCCAGATATTCCTAAGCCTCTACTTATATTTTTGTTTGTTTTGTATTCTTGTTTCCTCTTTCTGATCTGGTTGAATGTTTATTTCTTCCTTTTCTTCCAAGCCATTGATTTGAATCCTGGCTTCTTTCCCTTTACTGTTGGTTCCCTGTATATTTTTCTTGATTTCACTTTGTGTAACCTTTATTTCTTCCTTTATTTTTTGACATACTCTCTCAGCTCTCTGAGTGTCCTTATTACCAGTGATTTGAACTCTGCATCTGATAGGTTGGCTGTCCCTATTTCATTAGTTCTTTTTCTGGGACTTTGTTCTGTTCTTTCATTTGGGTCATGTTTCTTTGCTCCCTCAATTTAGCCACCTCCCTGTGTTTGTTTCTGTGTATTAGGTAGAGCTGCTTTTATTTCCTGTCTTAGTAGTATATGACCTGTGTAGGAAGGGCACCTATAAATTGTGTGGGGTGGGGCCACCTGCTTCATTGATTTGTGGCTCTGTTTGTAGTAGGGGACTCAGAGAGAAGACAGTGCCACTGCCTGGTCTTCTGTTGATTTTCCCTGTATTCACCCAGTTTGCAGTCATTTTATCCACTTCCCATAAGTGATTGGTACCCTTCCAATTGCTGCCCTGGGGTCTGTGTACGTTCTAAGACTATGCAGGCTTTTTTTTTTTTTTTTAATTTTATTGTTGTTGTATTACATCCATCCCCTTTTTGCTCCCCTCTGTCCCCCTCCCCACCCACCCATTCCCCCCAAAGTCAATCCCCTGTGTTGTCCATGTCCATGGTTCCTTTATACTAGGTTGTTGTCTTTCTTGCCTCTGCCTCTCCCCTCCCTCTTCCCCCCTCCCCACAACCCCTTATCCCCTGACCACTGAAGGCCTATTCCTTGTATTCATATACTTGGTTCTGTTTTGCTTGTTGTTAGCTTTGCTCATTATTGTCCCGTAATGGGTGAGATCATATGATATTTGTCCTTCACTGACTGGCGTATTTCACTAAGCATAATACTCTCCAGTTCCATCCATGTTGTTGCAAAGGGTACAAGTTCCTTCTTTCTTTCTGCTATATAGAATTCCATTGTGTAAATGTACCAAAGTTTTTTGATCCAATCATCCACTGATGGGCTCTTAGGCTGTTTCCAGCACTTGGCTATTGTAAATAGTGCTGCTATGAACATAGGTGTGCATAGGTTCTTATGAATTGGTGTTTCAGGATTCTTTGGGTATAGTCCAAGTAGTGGAATGGCTGGATCAAAAGGCAGTTCCATTTTTAGTTTTTTAAGGAAACTCCATACTGTTTTCCACAGTGGCTGCACCAGCCTACATTCCCACCAACAGTGTATGAGGGTTCCCTTTGCCCCACATCCTCGCCAACACTTGTTGTTTGTTGATTTGCTGATGATTGCCATTCTGACAGGTGTGAGGTGGTATCTTATTGCGGTTTTAATTTGCATCTCCCTGATGACTAGTGATGTTGAGCATTCTTTCGTATGCCTCTGGGCCCTTTGTATATCTTCCTTAGTGAGTTGTCTGTTCAGGTCCTTTGCCCATTTTTGAATTGGGCTGTCTGTCTCCCTGGTGTTGAGTCGCATTAGTTTTTTATATATTTTGGAGATCAGACCCTTGTCTGAGGTATCATTGGCAATTATGTTTTCCCATACAGTTGGTTCCCTTTGAATTTTGCTGATATTTTCTTTAGCTGAACAGAAACTTTTCAATTTGATATAGTCCCATTTGTTGATTCGTTCTTTGATT